>JADHKT010000136.1:0-68297 GCA_019925285.1 Graphium sp. VPRI43844
TAAGTTCTATCTGGTGATGGGAGCATGATTGCAGGGCTTTTATATGTAGAGGCCCACTTGGTCGGGGCCAGTCCTGCTTACGTGATCTCGCTTTTATTGCTGTCTCGACATCTTGTACTATTCCATATACAGTGCCTATTAGTGCGGGTGTACAGTGACTGTCCACTGTGCTCCACTCCTCTCATCTCCCGCTTCCCACAACCCGCTCTCATCCGCCGTGTTACCCCCTAACGGGGGGTCCAGTGCCGCCGCCAAACGGTATTGATGAATCCTCCCTGACGTTGCAATGTGTCGTAGTACCGGGCGGCTGGTTAGCGGGCCCCGTAGGTCTCGCCAGAGATCCTCAGGGCTCGTCGGCCAGACGTCCGGCTTTTGGACTTGGCCCGGTAGTCTGGGCGTTCGAGGAAGGCAGCCGCCCGCCGGTGTAGGCAGAGGTCCAACGGCGGAACGCCCGCTTCTATCTCCAGGAGGTGTGTCGGAGTAGGTGGGGTAGAAGCTAGTGGTGAGAAGGACAAGCGATAAATTTGGCGATTTCAAGTTTGTGGTCGACTGTTATGTCGTCTTCGATGCCACCTCGAAACTAATAAGCTATCAATTGCAGATCATTTAACGGAAGATCTAGTGCCGACTATACGGAGTACTATCGAATCCTATCAGAGCTGTAGGGCTTATATATCTTCCTAAAGAGTAGTCTTAGACTTCTAGCAGGGGTAGAGATAAGGATTTCGCCGTGAGATAGACCAAGAGATATGCTAGCTACTTCGCGTCCTCACAAAAAGATAAGGTATTTTCTGTTGATACCCGCCAGCGGATTTTGGCATCGAAATGCCAGGATGCGTTATCATGGATGAAGCACCATGGCCGAAAGATGGTCCTTGGATTAAAAAGGCCATGTCCCGCTTCGTCCAATCCCCAGGGCCGACTACATGAGTTACCCTCTATACAAGCTTCTCGTTGAATATATTATTAATACCACATTGGCCTATTGTCGATCCTGATTCTCACTATGGTGGTCAAACGTGCTGGTGAAAAGGTCAAGAGTGAGATTAAGAAAAAGTCGCATGCATCGGGATGGATTCTCCCGAAGCAGGATTCTAGTTGGGCGCCGCCCGGCACCTGGACTAACATCGATCTCGATGTGACTCCCCCGGAGCGTCGGACGTGGACAAGCTGGGTGATTTTGGCTTACTGGTTCAGTGACGTGATTACAATTCAAAGTTGGGAAACGGGTAGCACGATTCTTGCCGTTGGGTTGACATGGTACGATCCGCAGCACCTATTCTCTGCGAACTGTTATCTAACAAGTGACTATTAATAGGCGTGAGGCCATCATGAGCATCATTGTCGGCTCCACCATTATGGCCATTCCCATGACTCTGAATGGCTATGCCGGCGCAAAGACGCACTGCTCTTTCCCCGTCTTAGCACGGGCTTCGTTTGGCTATCACTTTGCCAAGTTTCCCGTCATCGTCCGGCTCGCCACATGCTTCGTCTGGCACGCCGTGAGCAACTTCCTCGCCACCGGAGCCATGACACAGGTAATCCGTGCCATCTGGCCGTCATATCGCACGCTAGCCAATAATCTTCCCGAGGATGCCGGCATCACCACTCAACAGATGATATCGTATCTCCTGATCTGGCTGATCCAGTTTCCCCTGCTCCTCATTCCGCCACACAAGCTCAAGTGGCTCTTTTCCGTCAAGGTTGTTCTTATGGTCGCCACTATTATCGGTATGCTTGCCTGGATTTGCACCAAGGCAGGTGGCTCCGGAGATATCTGGGACCAGAATGCCACCACATCTGGCTCGGCCAAGTCATGGATGATCATGTGGGCTCTTAACAGCTGCACAGCGAGCTGGAGCACGCTGGGCGTCAACATCCCCGACTTTACTCGCTACAGCAAGACACCTCGCACTTCGCTATCGCAGGGTTTCTGGTTCCCCTTTATGTGTAGCTGGATCGCTGTTGTTGGCATAGTAGTGACTTCGGCATCCAGTGTATTGTACGGCGAGTATCTTTGGGATCCCATTTCCATCATTGATAAGTGGGAGGGTCCGGCTGGTCGTGCTGCTGCCTTCTTCGCCGGTGCAAGCTGGGTCGTGGCGCAAATCTCATCCAACATCTCCGGCACCGTGATCAGCGGTGCGAATGATATGATGGTTCTTTGCCCGAAATACATCAACATTACACGTGGCTGTATTATCCTTACCGTTCTTGGTGGATGGGCCATGGTTCCATGGAAGATCATACACTCTGCGTCCTCAATCCTGTCGTTCGTTAGCTCTTTAGCCATCTTTTTGGCACCAATTCTCGTAAGTTTTCTCCCATCTCATGTCACAGTATAGTCGGAAATAGGCCTCCTCAGCTGACTGAATCCAAAGGCGATTCAAATTTCCGACTTTTACATAGTCAAGCGAAAGGGCCTAGATATCCCTGCCCTCTTCGACCCCAATGGCCGGTATCGGTTTTCTGGTGGTTTCAACTGGAGAGCGATTGTCGCCCTAGTCATTGCGGTCGGGCCAGCCATGCCAGGCCTTATCAACAATACTAACCCGAACATTGATATTGGTGGCGCGAGATATCTTGCTGACCTGAACTGGTTTTACGGTTTCTTATCTTCCGCGTTTGTATACTCAATTTTGAGTTTCGCTTTCCCGGCAAAGGAGGCGCTGGTATCGTGGATGATCACTGGTGGTCGCGAGGACGAGGTAGATGGGGTAGAGGTTACTGACGAGAAGGACAAGCGATTTGTGTAGGATGAAGATACTATAGGACGAAGATACTAGACAGAATATGAAGCTATAACTGAAAGGGAATCCTAATCATTGATTCCGATGCATCGAGTACCCGCAATCTATGTGTTTTGTTATACTCCACGAATCTTGTCTTAAAACCCCTGTCAATTTGGGCGGGGTTCAGTTGTGCTTATTTAATGCTTCATTTGCTCCTTACCCTTCTTTTCCGAGTCAGGCTGGAAGTGTCGTGCCCTTCTCGTTGTCCATGTATTGACTTGATCACCCCCTCCGAACTGATAATGACGTTGCCAATTATTGATGATCTACTTGCGCGATACAATATTCAGAGCGATGGACTCCTCCATTTTCGCATACATTCTCAATGTGGAGCTTGTGGATTTCCCTTTCGTGAAGGCGATCGACTAGTTGCTCGTAAGCTACATTGATTTTTCGCAGTTCCGGGTTTATGCGGCCTGATACTGATCTATCGCCAGTTGTCCCTCTTGGCCCGAATGGGTCTGTATCCTGTAGGGCTCTGAATGCCCTCGAGTTCCCACTTGCAGCCTATGGTAATAGACGAGGCGATCATATTCTCTTCTGCCGCTTCCGTTCTTGTACTCGCTGTAAGAAAACCAACGAAACTGCAACTTTCCATACCGACTGTTTTAAGTTTTTCATGACAAGGGCCACTTTCTCTGATAGGCTTCAGCGCTTATGGTCAGCCTCTGTTGCAAAGTTCGCTTTCCCCGATTGCCCTGTGCTTTTACTACCACCAAACCCAAACCTTTACCGAGCCAATAGCCTAGCCGCTGATTGTTCTTTCTCATTTCTTGCTAAACTACCTCGTGAGATTGTTGCTATCATTTGGCAAGACCTGAGATGGACTGAGTGGCATAGGTTTTGCTCTGTTCTGGAACTAGTCGAGTTCCTGTCAAGCCATAAAAAGAAAGAGGACCAACCCAAGTATCAACCTCACCAAGCCTACACAGACTGGGCAAACTGGACGAGGGGATCACCACCTGTTGTCAAATCTTCAAACACATTCGCACCCTATATTCAGCTAACAGTTGATTCTTGGGGTATTCGTCAAATCCGACCTATCTGGGCTCTCGACACAATTTCGAAGCCAAAATGTAACCGCCATTCGACTGCAGAAGCTTATATAACAGCGAAGGCAGCGGATCTCAAATTTCATTTTCAGGTATATACACTCTTATTATCTATCATTATATAATAATCTAATACTTACATAGTCTCTAGTATGGGATGGTTCGTATCCAGGCAATTGATTCTAGTCACATTTTTCAAATCTCGGATATACCTTTTCTAATCAATAATGCCGATATTTTACGACCAACTCATCATTCCAGATTTATTCATTTCAGAACAGTGAATCTAGCATCCTGTTCTGGCATCACATTTTTTCTATGTGGCAGAAGAACAGTGGCTATCCACGCGCACACGAAAGATGACCCGTTTGCTACCGCAAGTTCCATTTACCTGCCTTCACGTTTGGATAGCAGAGTGGTTTGGTTGTACGTTCCAATCGCCCCAGGCGACACCATTACGGCCTTTGGTATTCGACGTGAAAACACAGCGCAGAGTCGCCCATTACCCGATAGTCAATTCATTGTAAGTTAGCCATACTATGAGGCAGAAGCCTTATACCTCCTTCTTACATGTACAAAGATACGTACAGCGAAAAGGGGCGTTTACACTGCTGGCCCCCTGATTACTGTCCCATTCAAGGATACTGTAGCTGCCATAACGTCCTCCCATGCGTCCATTGTCTATTCAAACGACAAAAACGATTTCGCCTTGATTCAAGGCATCTTCCCAAAAAAGCCACTATCTGGTTTAGTACCTACATTACCGATAGGGTCCTGTGCACTCCCTAATGCCTGCTTTTCTTCGGCGGTGCTCGAAGGGGTTTCTTGCCTTTGGATATTCTTCTCCAAGGACGCAGATAATGGTTACTGCCGAGGGCTGATAGTCGAGTATAAGGATAGATCCCAAAAGGCCCTTGGATCTTGTCGTCTTGGAGTTGACTCGGTTGAAAAGTGCTCTGATTTGGCTCTGTTTTCGTTCACTTCTGTAACAACACCGCCAGATTACGGTGTTGGACAGACTCGTCACTTTACAAAGGTGAAAATAGCGCCGCGGTCGGAGGTTGAAACCTCTGATAAATGGAACTACTGCTCTGAAGGGAATATCTTGGAAGTCTGGGTGACGTGGGGTGACTTGGTTATGCAAGTAATCAGATGATTATGGTGTGGAAAGTGGAAATCTATCTCAAGCTGCCTCTACTCCGTACTGATGACATTCTCCTGATTCAGACGTACTTTTCAGATTATACTCTCCCTCCAACAAAGAACCTCTTGCCATATTCACGAGCGATGGAATTTGCACTGTGCCTGGTTGTCTTATAGCTTCCCCTGGGTTGTGTTTCGGTCAGCCTATCCCCTTAGCCTTTTGTTGTTTACGTGAAGAGTGGAAAGTGAGTTGAAGGCAATAAGCCCTGTCCGTTTATCGCCACAATGTCACTATCATGAGTGGGCCAGCAGTCAGGCCGCACAGGAATATAACAGAGAAAGGAAATTTTGAAAGATAAGATTCGTGTAGTATATCATGCTGTTATCTAGAGATAAGGATAAAAGATGGGTGCATCCATCCTGCGGGGGATTATCTGGAGGATGTTGCCCGCTATTTAGATAGAACTGGGCTACCCGGTTATCACTTCAACTAGTGTCGGAGGAATACACTGATAAATGATAAATTGCGAGTCCCATAGTGTATACAAAGAGGGGGCTTATTCTCTCGGCCGATGAAATGATAAAGTGCCGTGTAACCGCTTCTAAGTTGTTCCTCAACTTATAGATCTTCACACCGCGAATTCTCCTCTTCTGGACTTTGGACAACTTGAAGAAGAAAAGAGATATAAACATAATAAAAGCGACTCTTTCAAAATGGCTACGCAAACCATCACACATGGCACTACCACGGGTCCTTTGACCCTAAGACTGTCAAATGGCACTGTGGTCCACTTCAAGTCGAATGAATCAATCGACGCCGATGAGATTCCCACCATCGATTTGGCCGGAATTTGGAGCGATAATCTTGCCGATCGCATGGCGGTGGCTGAGAAAGTGAAGGAGGCTTGCCGTCGCATTGGATTCTTTTACGCCATCAACCATGTGAGTATCAAGCATCTAGATCACAGTTGATTAGTACAAGTATAGGCATATGCCAACTTACATAACTCATGTCTCAGGGCGTTGACCAGACACTTGCCGAGAATGTTTGGGCGGAGGGAAAGCGGTTCTTCGATTTGCCTCTGGAAAAGAAGATGGAGGTTTGCACTGATTTAGTGCCAGATGAATATGTTGGATACCATGCCATGGACGCATACAACCGTAATGGAAACAAGTACAAAGGTTAGAAGGCCATTGAGGGAAGTCGTGTACGTGCTGCCGCTGACAGCTTTACCAGATCTCATGGAAGCTTTCAATTGGGGCTACGATCCGCGATACGACCCGCTGGCTACTGAGGAGGAGAAAGCTGGACCAGAACCCCCCCTTTGGCCAAAGGACCTTCCTGGCTTCAAAGACACTCTATATGGGTACCACTCGGAGCTTCTACGGCTCGCCCGTCAACTAAGTCGAATCTTTGCTCTCGCGCTCGATATGCCCGAGGACTATTTCGAAGACTATGTTCGGAAACCGGAAGCTGCGATGCGCATCTGCCACTACCCACCTCAAGAGGTTCGAACATCCCAGTCTTCCATTTTCAAGATTGACCACTGTCGTACTAACTGGATTTTTTTTTTCTTTTTGGCACAAATAGGCAACACCTAGCGAACAGGCAGGTATCGGTGCCCACACTGATTTTGAGTGCTTCACCTTCGTCACGCAAGATGAAGTTGGTGGCCTCGAAGTGCTTGGCAAGTCAGGACATTGGATCAAGGCTCGACCCGTGCCCGGATCCCTGGTAGTCAATGTTGCCGACTGCTTCATGCGACAAACCAACGACTACTTTGTTTCTACGGTGCATCGGGTAGTCAACAAGAGCGGTGTTGAGCGCTACTCATGTCCCTTCTTCTTCGGATTCGACCGCGGTAAACTCCTCACACCTATTCCCAGCTGTGTGTCAGAGGACAACCCGATGAAGTACCCGGTCATGATGAGTGGAGAGTACTACAAGTGGCGAGCAACTAGGGATAAAGTTTTGAGGGAGGGAGACGAGGAGTAAGAGTGCGTGTATATATAACTTTCCAAATGCACATATTTGCTACCTATCTATCCATGCCCTTAACACTCTCCTAGCCAGCTAGCCAGGCCATGTTTCTCGCGGTGCCAATTACTGCCATCCAGGTCACTGGGTTTTCTCATTGACACTCCGTATCCAGGAATTGAGGGCATTATACTAGAGCGTGAGAAAAGAAGATGAAAAATATAAAATAAAATGAAAATGAAATGAAAAAAAAGTTACCAGAAATGGGCTGGATTAGGGTGAAATCAATCGTTGCCTAAATAAAGTTGGCCAGCCCAGCCGCCAGATTGCCTGAACACTGTAAATATTCCCACCATGTGCTCACACATCATGATTTCCGGTGCGCTACGGTTAGACGAGCGAAGTGTGGAAACTGCCAAGTGAGACCAGCTAGCGGCAACTGGCACCGGTGGGTGGGTGAACTACGGAGTAGTCAGGCCGGCCGAGCATTTCCTGCGCGTCTTCAGGCCCCCGTTTCCAAACGGCGTCCGCCGACCATCTGACCATGGCCTCACATTCAAGCTCACCATCACCCCACAAACCAACATTTCCTCTTGGCAAAGACTAGGCATCCTTCTACAAGGCATGCTTAACAGACAACATTCCCTGTGGCGTGGATGTCATTATTACTTCTTGTTGACTTTGAAATCAAACAACCAACAGTGAAAACACATTCAAAAGCATCAATCTAGCTTGGCTTAACTTCGTCACATTAAACCAAGCCTCAACAAAAATCTCACAAACTTCAAATCAATTGAAAACCAACAAAAATCATGGCACCGGACACAATGTTCGCCTGGCAATACACAGGCACATCCCCCTCAATAGTCCCAAACCTCCGCCTCGAACACGCCATCCTAACCCCTCAACTCCCCGCCAACAAACCCGCCATGCGCGTCCGCGTCCTCCGCGCCGCAATCAACCCCCTCGACTTCAAAGTCGCCGAAATTCCCATCTTCGGCCGCTTCATCGCCGGACCTCCGCCCAGAACCCCCGGAATGGACTTTCTCGGCCGCGTCGAAGAGTCGAAACTAACGGGCTTTGACGCAAACGACCTCGTCGTCGGCAAACTTACTGGGTTCAAGCATAACGGTACACTTGGACAGTTTATTGTCGTTGAGGAAGGCGAAGCCGTTGCAAAAGTGAATGAGGCTGCCGCTTTAAGAAAGGCACAGCCTGAGGGTGGCGAGACGGACTATTTGAGTGCGCTTGCGGGCATTGGCATTGCGGGAAGTACGGCATTACAAGCCCTCGAGGGTTTGGGTCCCGGAGCCAAGGTCTTCGTCAAGGCCGGTAGTGGCGGAACAGGCACATTCGCCGTACAAATTGCCAAAGCCATGGGTCTCGACGTTGTGACTACATGTTCAACGGCAAAAGTCGACATGGTCACGAAACTGGGCGCCGACAAGGTACTCGACTACACCAAGATTCCACCTGGAGGTCTGGCAAGTGTCCTAGCAGAAGAAGCAAAAAACTCAGGCAAACCCTTCGACCGCGTCCTTGACAACGTAGGTGACGCCGCCTCTCTCTTCAGGAGCTCAAAGACATTCCTTGCACCCAAGTCTCGATACGTTCTAGTCGGCGTACAACTGAAACCGTCATTCTTCCTTTCGCTTTATGCTGCGCGCTTCCTGCCTACCTTCTTCGGTGGTAGTGGCAGACCACTTCAGCAAATGAACATTGCGCCGACGAGACTGGATCTTGAAACCGTTTCAAGCTTTATCCTTGACGATAAGGTCAAGGTGGTGAGAGACGATTTCGAATTCAAAGACGTACCAAAGGCCTACGAGTTGCTAAAGACTGGAAAGGCAAAGGGCAAGATCGTTGTCAAGATTGCCGAGGAGTGAAATTGGCTTCAACTGGGCTGGAATAATGATGGCGGGATCATGCTACGATGGAGCGGTTTTATTCGTTTTATTTGATTTTCTTTACACAGGACTGTAAACGGAATCGTTCCTTTTGCCCCGTATCGGTGTCGGCCGAATGAGCTCCTTCAAATCAGACTCCGTTTGCAAGCCTCTTTTTCAACGCTCGCTGAAGCTCATGGGAATACGACTATGGACCCCCGACTACCGACAAACATCAAACATGGAAAATACTAAATTGCACAGCGAGGATATTGATTGATTCTCGTTTCGAACAACCACCCTGTGCTTTTGATCAATTAGTGGCCAGCCATGTTGACTGGCCACCAATGGTTAGCTTGTAAACTGAATGTCAAAGCGCACAGACCTGAAGCTCACCTGGACCTCGAGTCAACTATCTACGGAGTAAGGCCTAAAAGGGCTAAGGTCAACAACAAAGTGCTGGCGTAGCATTAATTTCACTAATAAGAGGGTATCGAATACTACTCCGTACTCCGTACTCCGTATGTTCTTTCCTGTCCCGCACCCTTCCCGTTTCGAGAAAATGATCAGCCAAGGATGGCTGGTATTAATCGTTCTGGTCAATCGAGGTAGCCGTTTGCGAAGTCGCTGGGTGCCATGGCGAAGTCGGTGGACTCGACATGGGGGCTGGGTTTCGTACAAGTACTAGTAAGTGGTACTGGCATGGGTGCTCCTCCCGCCCCTTGACCGAAGGACATCACGAGGGCTGAAAAGGGCTAGATAGCTCCTCTGATTCCCCTCATGCCCTGGCCGCTAAGAAATTACTAGTGTTGTCCATGCAGGGTCGTTATTCTGATATGTCGTTTTGTTTCGTGTGCATGTGGGAATCTTCTATTAGGTGCCAATTAGTGAAGGTTGAGGAAGAGTTGACTCGTTTGCCAGGAATAGGGCCCGACGCTATTCGAATTCCCTCTCTCTCTTCCTCCCGCCAATTGCGATGTATTCGGAAAATGGGTCGACTGGTTCTGTATGGAAGTAGCAGCATCGTAAGAAAACAGACAGTCCGTCGGGAGTAACTCTCAGAAGGCGAAAGCTGTCATGGAGAGAGTTGAGAGTGGGTGAGCAGGAGATGACTCGATATCGAGAGGGATGCATTCAAGGAGGGGGGAAACTCGAGGAAGGATTCAACACGATGGGCCAAGGGCGGTTGGGGGCGGGCGACTTGTTCTTTCTCTTCTTCCCAACGATCAGTGTCCACTCACCACTTATTAGCGGCGGCACCCGCTCTTTGGATTGGTGGCCAGCCATACTCTATCTGGGTGATGTGCAACTAGTAAACCACGGAGTCGTTGAGTACTATACTAGTGTCCAGGCTTTAAAGATTATTGCAACTGTTGATGCTCCGCAGTTTGTGTGCGGTTCTCCATATGGGAGTGGTCTCCAAATGCTAGTTTGTTGCGACTTTCGTCCTTTCTAAGCTGCTGGTTGCCCGATGCTCTTCTTGGTCGATGCTCATGCTGAGGGAAACTGCCGAGTACTGTGTGTGGTATCGCGTACATTCTATGGCCAGTGGTTCCTTCTTCAAAATGCATCATCTATCCTGTCCTGCAGTTTCCTCCTGTTCCAAAACTCAATTCTGGGCAGCTGCAATTGTACTGAAAGGGATTTCTTGGAAAGAACGGGGAGGGCTCTTTCCTTCCGCATTTAGAAATCTCCTGAACCAAGAGAGACCCACGCATGGAAACAAACTAGAAGGCGCGAGACGAGAGCCTATGCTGGAAATGGCAGGTGGTTTGGCCTGTGGTGCCTCGCCTATTGCTCGTACCGAAGCCATGCCAAGGTCCCCTGAGAGTCCATTGCGGAAAGCCCTGAAAATCTCTAACCCGCATCATGCCTAGCCGTCCAGCTCCCCCCACCCACACCTTTCCGCACCCTGTTACAGCATCCATCGCGCGCTGTACTACTCCGTACTACTCCGTACTCCATAGGCACTGGAGTCACGGTTGCTCCCACTGTATCATTCACCGTGCGGCAACTTAGCTACTGTCTCGCGTGTATCATCATTTTCCTCCATATCGACCATCCAACCATCCTCTCCGAGCCCACCTACACCCCTTGTCTAACCTAATCGATTCTACCGTTTCGTCCGTCACCGTCCAAGTTTTATTGCAATAATCCTCCGTACTGTTTTGGACAGGCACAGAGCTGACGACGATCACATCCATATGGTCTCTCATGTGACAGGTGAGCCGGTAAGGCACTCAGCCCCCCTTCCTCCCCTCGCTTCCACAGGGAATAGTCTAGAAAGAGTCTATCACTTTGGAACAAGGGATTGTGCAGTAGTCTAAACACAAGACACTAACTATAGGCATAAACGCTCGCATTAAATCTTCCACCTTTAAATTATCCTGTTCGTGTTGCCAAATCACACAACAGCCGCCGGGCCACACCATCCCCCCCCCCCCCCCCCCCCGGCCCAACGATAGATATGCCTGATATTGGCAGGATAGAAACCCCATCCAACCAAACCATACGGAGCCCATAAAGATGTAGCCAACATGAACAAGATGGAAAACCCAAAATCTATACAATGAACTTCTCCTTGCCGGCATTTCCCTCATTCGTCTTAACAGAAGGTTACGAGAATCCTTGTCGAGTCTTGTTCGTCCAAACGAGGCCACCAACCTCCTACGAACATCCTGAACATCTACTCTGATGCGGACTGTCTTCGACTATTGAACTAGTCAAACGAAGAATAGCATGCCACTAAAAACTCCCACTTCCCCTGCACCCCCGCCACCCACCACCAGGTGCCAAAAGATCTACGTTAGAGTACCCCCCAAACGTCTTCGTCTCTCTCTCGTCCTCTCAGGCTGCCCCACACACACCCCTCACGACACTAGCATAAGCTCGGCCTAGAGCATTGCCCCTCCCTTCTTCCCCAAATGAATGGCGCTCGTCGCAATGGACTGGACGAAAGCGTGTTCCCCTTTCTCTTTGAATACGGAGTATGCCACATTCAGTGTGCCCCTGTTGCAGTGCTATCAGCTAGTGGCGGCAGTCGTATGCCTTTGCCTGCAGATGTGACAACTGCAAGGCGTCGTCCCCCATGTTACCTTGTGCCGAAGCCGCGCAGAGTACTTGATGTCAACGCTGCCTCCTCCCACCCCGACATCTCTTCAACTTAAAACACCAGACTCGAGCCTTGTCCTTGGATCATGCGCTTCTCAGATCTCTGCATCATGTGCACCTGCCTGTGAGAATGCGAGCAACCGTCTCTCTTCGCCTTTTGGCTTCGGCCATCCTAATGCGCTGCGTTTTGGCAAACTTTACACTTCCGCTGGCGGAGTTGCCATCCTGTGCTGTAAGTCGCTTGATTTGATAGCTCTTTGATTAACCTTCTTCGATATTGGGGGCATACTGACAAGGCGTGCGCAACGTAGCTACCCTGCCTGGCAACTTTAATTTCCAATTCGCCGTGTGCGCCCGATGATGCGGCCTGTATCTGCTCCGCGACTAGCTTACAGGAAACCGCCGAAGCATGCGTGCGTAATGCATGTTCTACTCCCGATGTCTTTCGTAAGTACTACTATTCCGCAATTCTGCGTTTGTCTGGAGAAGGTTACTGACAGGGTTGGTATGCCGTGATAGGTGTCAAGAATGCGACAATGACCGCTTGCGACGCCCCCATTCGTGACCGTGGTCATGCATACGATGTCATGAACATCACTCTCGCTGTAATAACAGCCGTCATATTCCTCCTACGACTTTACTTTAAATTAGCAATATCGAAGACGGAATTTTGGCTGGACGATTGGTTCATCATCGTCGCCTTTTTCACGGCAATTCCCAGTGTCGTTATAAATTCTCACGGTCTCGTCGCCAACGGCATGGGCAGAGACGTCTGGACGCTCGACATACGCACAGTTGCCGCCTTTTCCAGATTTTTCTACATCATGGAGATTATGTACTTCATCCACGTACCCATGCTCAAAGCGTCCTTCCTGTTCTTCTACCTGCGCGTCTTCCCCCATTCCCGTATCCACAAGATCCTTTTAGGTACTCTTGCGGTGAATGCCGTATCGGGTGTCCTCTTCGTGTTCGTGGTCATCTTCCAGTGCACCCCAATTGAATTCTTCTGGACTAAATGGGATTCCGGCCATGAGGGGAAGTGCCTCAACGTTAATGCTGTCGGTTGGTCTAATGCAGCACTAAGTGTGTTGATGGATATCTGGATCCTGGCTCTTCCTCTCTTCCAGGTGAAGAAACTCCACATGCACTGGAAGAAGAAGGCTGGAGTAATTCTGATGTTTGCTGTCGGTACCTTGTGAGTCGGCACTCTTCCCACCCCAAACCAGCCGTTTATTGACGCATTTCTAGCGTGACCGTGGTGAGCGTCATCCGCCTCCAGTACCTGGTTCACTTTTCCAACTCCTCAAACCCAACTTGGGACCAGTGGGAAGTAGCTCACTGGTCTACGATTGAGATCAATGTTGGAATCATGTGCGCCTGCATGCCTGCCATGCGCGGCATCCTGGTACGGCATTTCCCCCGCCTGCTTGCAAACTCTTCAAGCGGGGAGCTTTCGTCTAGCGGTATGCAATACCGTCCGCCGCCTACCATTGGCACAGGGGCCAAGCCAATTCGTCTGGACGAGCATGTATCGCCCGTAAGCCCCATAGATCATGACCGGTTCGAGACGAATGGCGGAGGGGCTCTCGCGACCAATGGACATGTCAGATCTGATGCGGGTTCTCGAGTAAGACCAGCGCAAAGGATTTTCCAGTCTAAGTCGTTCTCTGTGGAATATTCATGTGAAGAAGAGGCGAATCTGGTACCACCACGGCGACCTCCCTTTGCCAAAACAAGTCGCTATGATAGCGATTCTTCCTCATAAAGTTGAGAGAGGAGACTTGGGATGTAATGAATTTGATTTTGGGATTGGAACTAATGGTAGCGGGCTATTTTCGTTTATGATGGGACTTTTTTTTTTGGATACCAAGGCAGTATCTCGTTTAATTGGCACTTGAGCAATGGTTAATGTTATGTAGTTGCGATGAAATTGATGAATATTCCTAGACTTTTATTACCGGCATCCCGTGGTGTTGGGTTCATCGGACAGAGTGACGCTTTCATAGTCACCAGCTGTTTGCTTGAGCAAACTAAAGGCGTCAGATTTCATGAAATAATAATGGAATAATTCAAATGTACACTAAAGAAAGAGGAGTGAGAAATAGGAAGCAAAACAAGCGGAAGAGCAGGTTGATCAAGATAGAAAAGACAACGAAGCTCTCAGGTTCCTACAGGAGCATAGAGAATAATCCCAACCAACCACATGGATGTTGTGGCCCAGAGAATTAGCATCCGAGCATAGCGGAGAGATTCCAAATACAAATAGAGCGAATGGCAGGATGGATCCGTGACGAGATAAAGACATGAAAAGTAAGGAAGGCTTGCTAAGCTCCTAGAATGATAGAGTAAGAGGATAGTACTCCGTAGATCAACAAGCAAGCCAAAAAAAAATACAACAGTCAACAGTCGTCTTCTACGTCGAGAGAGGTAATCATAATCATACCCTCCTATCGAGTCAAAGACAACTCAGCTGAATTCGCCCAGTCGTGGGCCGAAGTACTCGCCTTCCCCGAGCGTCTTGAGAACGCAACTGGCAGGGGATCCCTCGCAGCCCTCATATGTGACGGTGTTACCCCACCAGTCGAGTTCGATGTCAAAGACTTGCAATCCGAAGAAGATTACAATGCCAGAGATGGCGACTGCGGCGGAGAATGCGGCAGATGTAACGTAATTGTACTAAACGGTGTTTTGTCAGTGGTAATCTCTTCAAGTCAATGGGCAGTATTGGGGGGAGCCGAGCCCTACCTTGGCCCAGAAGCCTAAGAACCTCTTCTTGAGGTACAGCCACGAAAATGCGGCAATGGGTACGGCCGGCCAGATGTACGCCAATGTGTACGGTGCCCATGACAGAGCGCCGCTGATCATGACGACGGGGTGGGAATTCCGCACAATGGGGTTTCGAGGCCATTTGCGGCCCAAGAAGTAGAAGATGACTACGATCAAGACGCCAAAGGGAAAGCCGATTAGTGTTGTGGTGTATTGGCCACCAGCACCCCAGATCTTGCGAGGACCGACGGTGCCCCAAAGAACGGCGGCTGTGAAGAATGTGTTTGTTCCTGGACAAGTGAAGCGGAAGGGGGCCTCGGGTGTGCAGATTTTGTCGATGTGAAGTTGGTATTGGAGGATGGCGACACTGACGAGAGTCGACACGAGGGTCGGTACCATCTGGGCGAAGAAGGTAAAACGAGGGGGGATCTTGAGGTAATGGGCAAGCTTCAAATCAGCGCTGAAGGATAGTGCGTGTGCGCAGGTGACGTAGCCATAGGACTTGAAGAAGCACATTGCAATGGCGTTGCCTTCAACCCATACGCCGCCGATGAACTCGGCTAAGACGTTGAGGGTAACGGATACTCCCGTCATTGCGGCGATTATTCCAATTGGAATAACGAAAATTAAACAGAGAACAATCCCGTAGAACACAACGGCAGGCGTGGTATTTGTGGGATATGCGGCGATTCCGGCAATGCCGACTGCGATGGCTAGGGCAAGACAAATCATGTACCACCACTCGGGGACTTCCTTGTATGCGCTCATGAGACGGTTATGCACGTCGATTGAGTTCGCTTGGTGCTCTTCCGAGTCACCCTCGTTATTCTTGCGTCTCTTAACACTGTTCACGAGACCGCGGAACCCCATCATGATTTCGTGGCCGTGGTAGAGGATTCCATATGTTATTGTTGCCGTGTAGATTGCAAAGAAAAACATGTAGACTACTACATTTGCAGAAGAGAGGAATGGGGGTGAATAGGCTTCGTATTTTGGACCGTCGAAGATTCCTCTTTCGTCCGTGATTGAAGTTACATTGTAAATTTTCCCGAAATGATCCCACGGATTGTTGGAGTTGATTGGGAGGTAGGCCGTATTGAAGGTGTTTGTGTAGTAAATTGCGATAATGATGAACATGGAAAAGAACATTCCGAGGAACAGGTTGAATGTGGAAAAGAAGGGGACCATCAATGGATCAACAAAGAAGGTAAAGATGTTCCAGTCAAATGTCGGAATGGGATTGAGACCTAAACCGCTGTATACGCCCGTGATTCTGGCCAAATGTCCGTTTTGGGGTGCAATCCAGGCGATCCAACTAAAGTAGCTGAGTCCGGCGAAGAGATAATTCGGAAGCCAGAAGTAAGCAAACATGAGACCGAAAGCCCAGGCAAAGTATTTGAGGCGAGACATTCGCCATATTGACTTCAGGGGACCGACGGCCACCGAGGTTTCGGTCGCCGAGTCGTGAAAGGCTGAGTTTAGGGCGATTGTTACGAGGGATGATGGCCATACGCAATAGGCTGGGTAGACTAGGAATCGACGACAGAGACCTGCGAGACCGTAACCTATAAAGTTTGTCGAGAGGGCGATTAGGAGTTGGTATCCTACGTCTATTGCCCAGGATTGATTGAAATATTGCGGTAGGAATTGGATCCAGACGATGTAATTTGTGTATGGCGTGCTTTTTGCCACGTTGGCCATGATGCTGATGAGCATGTGTTCCTTTTTGTTGAAGGGTCCTGGGTTGAGACTGTGTCGGACACCGAATAGGGTGAATCCCCTGTCTGGAAGGGTTCGTTCGAGGAGTTTGCCCAATGGGTACGCGAGAAGTTGAGGCACGGTCGAGATGACGTAGATACTGGGGAGACGAACATCGAAGAAGGAGTTGATGAAGGAAATGCAGCAGGAGAAGAATATTCCTATGAGCCAGGCACGAATTGTCGATACGGGGGTTGAAGGGTCATCGTGGTTGTCGACTACGGCTCGGACTTCGGCGTAAGGGGAGTTGTTTGTGATTAAGGCTGCTTCGATTTTCATTTCTTGGATGAGTTGTTCATGTTTATTTGGGTTGTCTTCGATGTCGGGGTTGCCTAGATGCATTTGCAGGGTTTAAGTCATTGAGTTGATGAGAAATTGCTTGAGCGCGTGGCGAGGGCTTTTGGCTTACTGAGGAACTCTTCAATCTTTGCAATAACGTCGATTGGGAAATTGGGATCTTTCGAATGTTGTTTATGGACTTGTTTCAACAGCTATAAGAACTTCAGTTAGCCACTCTCTTCGTATAAAGTCCGTTTGATTATACCTACTCGCTTTGCTTGAGCAATCGTCAGGTTGGCTGCGAATTCCTTTGCTTCCAATATATCGTCGGCAGTTGCATTGAGGGCGCCCGCCTCATTCCGAAGCTCTTCGGACGATGCATCGTTGAAAACCGGAGAAACGGGCTAAGAGCACAAGTTCAACAAGTTAATGATTGGATATGGCAAAGAGAGAGAGAGATGAGTTGGACTGACGCTTACACTCTTTTTCTCCCCCGGAAATTCAGGTAATACGTGTGCTGGGGGAGAAGGAGAAATGGCACTATCCTCCTTAGTTCCCGCCATATCAGAGTAGTCGTATCGAAGCTGACTGCTTTGTGAAAAAAAGTGTTATGTTGTCTATAGGAATACAGGAAGTTGACGGGAACTAGAAGCTCGCCATAAAGCCCAAGTGCCCGGCCAATCCCTCAGATTTAAAGATGTCTGTTATCTGTGCCACACGTTGCGTAGGAGCACCAACGAGCTTTACACGAGAAAGATAAAAGCCTCGATTGGGGGTATCTTGTACTATGCCGAAGGGGCAATCTGTTTCATGTCGATAGCCGTTATTCAATGAGCACGAGGGAGGGTATGGCTAGGATCCTTTTCTGCAGGTTGGTTTATTGATTGGTTCTGCCGAGCCCTTCTTAGACTAATTATTTGTTATTTTCATTTGAGCCGAGAAGAGGAAAACAGGAATGGAATCGGTATCTCTGGGATTTCGTTTAGTGTGCAGTTCTAGAAGTCATGTGTGACGAGTCAGGTTGCATAACGACACCACCATGCGTTGCATCAATATGCATGGGCTGCACAATGCCCTTCGTCGGTAGTAGTAGTAGTAGTAGTAGTAGTAGTAGTAGTAGTAGTAGTAGTAGTAGTAGTAGTAGTAGTAGTAGTAGTAGTAGTAGTATTCGTATGCTGGCGCCTGTAGGACACCATGCATACACGTACCGAATACTAGCTGTCTAGAGATCTTGATTCTTTCTATTAAGCAGCAATCTTATGGCCCCAATAAGATTGATAAGAATGTCGAACCTAGGGGTTGGACATCCAACATGTCCTCGCTGTCCAAAAAAGATCAGAGTGTTTCATCCACAAGACGATAACAGTATTGGGTATGAAGTGCGAGCCACCGACTTTGGCCACCATTTAAGCCATTTAAGGCGTCATATTCGGAACGGAGTCGGGTAAATCCGACGAGCTGTCGGTTGGTGGTTTTCCGGTTGAACCGTGTGCTCAAGTGCTTGAATTAAGTCTGGTCGGCGGGCGCAAATAAGACGAATATTAAAGCAACGAGTTCAGGTGGCTGGAAAGCTCCCACCTCCTCCAAAGTAATAAAGGAATTCTTAAAATTGGATCATGGTGGATTGATCCTCAGGGTTATCGCTGAACTGAGCGAGTCTTTCAAGGATAAATGACTGATGACTGCAGGCTATTACTCGGTACATGGAGAAAGGCCACCAGAACCAGATGCAATGATTGCGCGTGCCCTCCCTGAACCATGTTGCTCGGCTAGGCTAGTTTGTAAGTGCATTTTATTCCAATGCATGACATCGTCTTGGCTGTGGCGTTCTCACCTTCTGCAGGAGGCCACTTGTAACGTGTGCCGACGATCTGCCAACGATCGAGTTCTAGGTGGGGGACCAGAAGCTCAGAGTTTGAGCACAGTTTACACGATAAGGATACAGATAGCACAGGATTCGTGCTTGGTGTCGGTGTCTATCAATTGCTTTCACTGGGTAGGGAGGGCCAACTTTTGCCTCGCGTGTCACGGCTGAGGTGTGTTTAGTTTCATCGAAGCCGATCGTTTAAGCAACACGCAACCATTTATCGCCGTAAGGCAGATAAGGTGGGTGCTCTTCTCGGTCTCGAGCCACCAAACAAACCCAGGCACCACAGAATATTCCCTATTCTTTTCTCCTTGCTAATTTTCTCTTCCATAGACTCAAGACGAACAACAGGTTCTATCCGGCAATATGTCTGCTCCGTACTGTGCCTGCAAGCAGCCCGCAGAGCGACTATCCGGCCTGGTATCAACCCTGATATTAACCCTCAGTCTTCCGTCCCATTTCCATTTCCATTTCCCCGCTCCGTCACTGTTGTTCTGGATCACGAGGCTCTTTTAAGGGCTAGGCTGGCTTTGGTCTATCATGGATTGGTCCGTAGGGAAAGAAATTCTTTTATCAGTATGGGCAAATGGCGCCCTTGCTTTTTTTTTTTCTTTCTTTCTATTTCCAACAGTGCTATCTAAAGTGGTATCTCTTATGACAGGAAATTTGAATCTATGTTGCATTGGTCCGAGTACATTCTTTCCAAAATGAAGTGTTGCTTTTCGAACTCCAAGCCAGCCGAGCCAACCGAGCCAGCCGAGTCCTGTGTTTTACAGAACGTAGCGGAAGTACGGGTTTTCCTTGTCGGTGAGATCCTGGAATGCAAGCTTGGCGCGCTCATCGTCACTTTCGTTTTGTTGGATGCGGTCGCGTCGTTTGTTCTCGCGGGAAAGGACAATGTAGAGGGCAACAGCGGCGCAGATGCAGATGATGTAGCTAGTCTGTGTTAGTGAAAAGTCTTCCATGGTCGGCCTTATCGGGGACCGAATGGATGGATGATGGCGACGAGGACTCGCTTCCTGTCCTGTGTCCTGGAAATGTACTCGGTAAATGCGCGGGGATTCTAGGGCCTAGGACTTACCAGATGATGAGTCCAAGCCAAAGCTCGGGGTAATGCTTTCCCTTGGACTGGGAGCGAACCAACTGCGGGCCGACAATGTTTCCTGGTAGAAAACAAAAGAATCAGACATCAGACATCAGACCATTTGTATGGCCGTAATACGGGGGGGCATAATACGGGGGCATAATACGGGCACAGAAACCTGGTATTCCTACTTACCAACGCAGTAAGCCACGAAAATGGTGGCGGCCATGAAGCTCTTCTTTGTGTGGCCGGCAACGTTGGACATGCCGACAGTGATGATCAAGCTCACGGTACCTCCGAAGAATCCTGTGATGGAGTATCCGACAACAGGGGTGGCGGCATGGTAGGACCACTCCGACTTCCAAATCATAGCACATCCCGCAATGACGGGTAGGCACGTTACAATGAGCATGACGAGTCGGATGTTGTTGAATCGCGATCCAAAATAGCCGGTGAGAAGGATGACGATGAAGCAGAGACCACCAAGGGGAAACTGGAAAAGAATGGATTCGAGACTATTCCAGCCAAATGTCGAGACGATCAGGGGACCAAAGCCGCTGACGGCGCCGTTCATGGTGTATCTGAAGGCTTTGCTGTTAGAGGGCGAGATCGGTAGGAAATAAATTGGAAAGGTGGAAAGGTGGAAAGGTGGAAATGGAAAGGTGAACAAAAGCGAGGATGAGGCAAATCAATACTCACGCAGAGGCCATCATCAAAGCGACGAGCCAAATCTTGACATCCAACAAGGCCTCGCGCAACTGGGACGGCTTAAAGGTGACACACCGCACACCCGTCTGGCCATCTCGCAACCTCTCGACGGCAGCAAACCTCTCGTCCTTTGTGAGGAACCAGGCCGACACGGGAGAGTTGGGAATGGCAAAGCAGAACAGGCCAAAGGCAAAGGTCAACGAACCAGCGAGCAGATAGATGTACTGCCACGAGCGCAGACCGCCACCTTGGATCTGGGCAAAGCCGTAGTTGAGCGCGCCACCGACGATGGTGAAAAGACCTGTGCTGCTGAACCACCAGCTCTGGCGGAGCGACTGTTCAAGCTGGGTGTAATAGCCCGACACGATGCACATGAAGCCAGTCGGGATGGTGCTCTCAACGAAACCGAGAAAGAATCTCTGGATGTAAAGACCTTGGTACGTGGTCACGCCGGCCGTGGCCATGCAAGTAGCCGACCAGACAATCACCACGCCACCCAGAATACGACCAATGTCGAAGCGTTGGAGAGCAAAGGTTAGGGGGTACACGCCAGCCAACATGCCAAAGTAGAAGAGGGATGTGGCCCAACTTAGACGCGAGGTGTCGACAGTAGGCGGGTTGGTAGTTTTATCGACAAGCCTGAGCTCGAGGTCCGATGTCATGCCGAAAAGAACAGCGGAGCCCAAGATGGCTTTATCGTAATAAACGAGGCCATCTAACGGTGGGAGAAAAGAAGATTAAAAAAGAAAAGAAGAAGAGAAGAAGAGAAGAAAAGAAGAAGAGAAGAAGAGAAGAAAAGAAGAAAAAAAAAAAAAAGAGTTCTCACTCACATCCAACAATCATGGCGGGAATCAAAAACAGATCAATCTTGCGAACGGCACGAGCGACGACAGCGGGGTCGATGGTGTGACGCGACTCTCCGACCATGGCGATAGCAACGTCCATTTCTCTGTCGGCAACTGCCGCACCTCCGGATTCGAGGGTTCGGGCCGTTTCGTCGCCCGAGGGGGAGGCTGGCTCTGTTTTAGCCTCGTGTTCTGCCATGGCTCTCTGTGTGTTTTTTTTTTTTTTTTTTTTTTTTCTTTTTGGGGGAATTCTCTTTTCCCTGGTTTCGAATTCTTTGTCTCTTGTTGCTTGAGAGTCAGAACAATCAAGTGAGGGAAAAAAAAAAAAAAAAAAAAAAAAAGATGGCAAATTTGGAGCTCACTGCTTCACACAATAAATAGAAGAAAAAAAAGATTTCTTCGTTGAGGAGCTTGGGGCTTGTATTTTGTGTTTGGCATGATCGTAGTGAAAAAAAAAAAAAAAAAAAATAGCCAAAGTTATCGAGCCTAGTCCATTCCTAGCCATTCGCATGGGCCTGTGAGGCCCAAATGGATATCATTTGATAATAGAAGGACCAGTCTGTCATACTCTGTACAAAAGACGGCAAAAATATCCCCATGTCAGGACCCTGTTAAACGAAAATATTGGGGAGAGACTGTGGCCAGTGGCCAGGCCAGGCCAATCCCACGCTAGTCGACCGTTAAAACCCTCAAACGCGCCATTTGTTGGGCCTCCGTCTCCGGTCTAGGCGCCGTGAAGAACCTTCAGTAGCCGCGTGTCACAGATGATCAAAACGAGCACATTCTCGTGGTCGTGGTCGTGGTCTTGGTCTTTGTTCTGTCTCCCAATATTCTTGAACAGGAGGGTACTTTATATCAAGCATCGTGGAAGTGAGTCAAGTAGCGGACCAACTATGCGTTGCGTCAGCGGTTGCATCGCCACGTCATATAAAAGGAAAAAAAAAAAAAAAAAAAAAAAAAAACCTCAAATTGGAGAACTACTAGGACTAGACCTCACAATCGATGAGATGACAGAAAACCCCATTCAAATAGGTTGCAAGTATACACTCAAGGAAGCAAATTGGCTCCGGTGTCAACCAGCTAAGAGGCACATGGTGACGATCTCGTACTCTTTCATCAGATGGTCCGTCCGAGTTCAGGCATTCGCGTCGCCACCAACAGTGACCTTTTTTTTTTCCGGCAAGCCGTTCTATGCTCTCCCATCTCAACCAAGTATCAAATGCCTTGTCGATTTAGAATTGACACAGGATTGACTTCTTCAAGCAACCAGGGACGGAAGAGCTGCGATGAGGTTAGCCTGGCTTGTTTTGAAGAGAAAGATGTGCAAAAGGGGGGTTCACGCTGGGAGCTGGAAGAGTGTCAGGTAAACTCGGCGTGTTGTACGGAGTATAAACTACAAAGAGAACTTTTTTTCCCTTTTTTTTTTTTGCCAAACGAAAATTTGGTCCGAAAAGAGAGGCTGTGTCTCCGGATGATCCCAAGACTTCCACCTCTAATATCGTCGACTCACGCAAAAGTGCAGTCACGCAAGAGATGACAAGCCAGCTCTTTGCTGGCCGAGAACACCATGCTATCATGACCGGAAGACATTCCATCGAGAGGATCCGATGATGATCTGCTTCCATTTGCCACGATAGATGGTTTGATTTGCTCACATCGCGGATTGTTCGGGCCGTGATAGATTGTTTCCGCACCAGTGCAAAGGATTTGAAAGACCCTTGTTCTCCATCGACCTCGGCGAGGACAAATCATTCAGCTGGCTGGTAGGAATGGTAGGAAGAAAGAAAAAAGAAAGAATTTCGAAACAGAGTTGCATCCAAGTCTCGAGCCAAGAGACTCCCTGGGTAAATCAAGATACGGCTGGCTATTATCTCCTTTATCTCCTAATAATGCACCCTTCCTTCGCGCCTTAGGAAAAGAAAGGCGCTTGAGGCTCTTCAGATCGTCTCATCGAGACCCTGCATCGTCCCAACCGGCCCGCCGAATTAGCCAGAGTGAAGAAGCGAAAAAAAAAAAAAAAAAACAGCTTGACCAAATAGGAAATAAGAAGCGTAGTCCGAAATAGGGTTTGAAAGCTTTTTCATCGAGTTCAAGAACCCGGTCGTGTACAAGTACGGAGTAGGTTGGGCAAGGCATTACAAAGTACGTAATTACATGTTACATTGATATCTAGTTTAGGAGCTGAGATCAAGTTGCAGCCACGGATATCACCGGACCCCTCATCCCAAGTCCATTTGGGAAAAGCTCCTTGGTTAACAATGGCGTAAACGAAGCTTATCACGCAATGCACCAGGGATGCATGAAGAGAGCACACAGCCTGTCCTTGAGCATGAAAACCTTTCTGTATCTGTCCCACATGAAAACTAATGCTTTGATTATTACTGCAAAGAGACACGAATTATTAGACCCGCCGAGTCGGAATGCCGCAGCCGCCTACCCGCTAGCCCGGCGAGCCGTCAATATCGCTCGCTGGCTGGCTGGCTGGCCAATAGAGCCATGTTAAGCACTTGCAGCAACTTGGCGCTGTTTGAAACGAGCTGACGGATTGAGGCATTATCGAAACGACGATCTGAATATCGAGCATCTGAATATCCAGGAGACAAATCACGAGTTGCCGATTCAGAGATGGTATTCCATATGGTGGAGGGCGAATCCAGCAACACGTGTGTGCATTTTCTCCGAAAACAATAACCAGGGAGAACACTGTGACATTATGGTTGGGCATTGGGGCCGGTTTCACCGGAACTATTCATTTGCCCACAGTCGATTTGGCAATTACGGTGCTGAAAGCCAACGCTAACCTCGCGTATTGATTACCACCTGGCCTTTCTTTCTTAACTCAATTTGGCTTGGCAGACACGATGGCGAATAAGAATCATCAACTGCATGCTTATTTATTGTTCGTTAATATAAACTACAAGCAGAATGGTTGCATGGGGGGTTATTAGTGTTCCCTTTGGTCAACGGTAGGGAGCATTCCGCAGTACTTGTAGTTTCATCTGGTGCTTGGTGCTGAGTGCTACTAATAAGCACTGTTCGAAAACGTGCGTTGCCACTGGAGAGTGGGGAGGGTGGGATTGCGAATCTTGACGAGCAGAAACGAACAGACTCGGGGCTTGACAATGAAGATGAGATGGTGTTCCGTTTAATGGCCGCGAGCTGGGTGGGCTTGCTAGCTAATCCAGCTTCTTTTTTTCTCTCGTCTTCTTGCAACGAGGTTATCAAGTTATTTAACCCCCCTGGAATGATGATTCGGGAAATTGTCATGTCGCCACCAAGCGTACTAGTTTAGCTTTTGAAGGTAATAATAGAACAATATTAGAGCCTAGCCAGACCAGGGTTGGGTCTGTCTGTCCATCCAAATCTGAGTGCTCTCGCCATTCAATATGGGGTATTAGAACACAGAGCCAACCCCACAGGGGAAAGAAATAGTTATTTCGATGAGACCGCGTGAGCCGAGCTCAGATACAGCAGGACGAACCTGAAAGGTATAAAAGAAGTCAACAGTAAGCTATTTCAACCGATCGCGATATGATCAAAATTATGCCCTAGAGAGCGTGTCGATTCGCGCCTCGTCATGAGAGGACAACCATCGCCGGCGGTATTTCGGGCAGTGTGGAAAGGAGAGTGGCAGTCGATCAATGTCGGAAATTTTGGTTTGTCCTTCTTGGCTTCGTGCTATCTTTTGTGTGTAATTTTGTTTTTGTTTTTGTTTTTTAGTGCTGTAATCCTAGTGCCAATATAGTGGGTTCGCGATTAGGGCTTTGGGGGAAAGCTAGGGAAAGCAGGCAGTGTAAACTACTACTCCGTACTAAATTAGTACTATGCACTCCGTAAATCCTACACGTACTTTAGTATAGGAAAGAATGGCTCGCACGGCCCCGTGCCTTCCATAAATCAGGTACGGAGTACGGAGTACTCCCTACTCCTCCCTACATGTAGTTTACGTGTATGTCACGAGAAGTGGGGTAACGACAAACTCTGCAAGTTGGTATTTTGGTACGCTTGCGTGCAAGCTGGCTTGGAATATGCAGAACATCAGAACAACCACTCTTCCATCCACTGGTAAGTCAAGGGGACAGCGAAAAACCTCCGTAGCGTGCCCATCAGATGGGATCGAGTGTGGTGGGATGAGATCGACCTTAAAAAGACAAGAGATGTTTTCTCAAGTCACACACACTCTTCAACCAGGAGCCTTTCTATTCTAAACTAGTATTCTGTACTCCGTACTCCGTATGTTGACTCGTTTCTCGTCATCCCAGTTGCTTGCCATCACAGTTTTGGACAAAATACTCCGTACACCTGTAAAATCAAAGAAACTTCAAAGTCTGTCCATGCAAGTAAAATTCGGAGTATAAACTAGCTTTATGGACAAGCTTCTTCGCGGAACATTATGTTGTTAGTGCCGCATAAGCAGTATGGAACTGGCCACTGAGATGCAACTAAATTCATGATAAGCTAAGGATTGACACGCCACTAATATGGAGCAACTGGGCTGGTGAGTGGCCGGCCAAGTGGCTTATCGACTGCCCTATAATATGCCTAGTGTACTCCATATTGCTGTACTCGTATTATTACTTGAGAGCATCTGGCACTGAACAATGTGTAATAGAGCCTGTCTACTTCAGGATAATGGCATCGTCGCATTCCCATGTTTGGCAGGTGGTCATTTGAGCAACAAATCGGGCGGGGCATATCCCTGTTGCCGTAAAGGTGTACTCCGTAGTATTACTCGCCAAATCGGTTCAAAGATATGTACGTCCGTAGACCTCGTTTCAAAGGTAAAGTACTCCGTGCTCCGTGCTCCGTGCTCCGTGCTCTACAGAGTCTAGGTTGTATTTGTTTCCCAGTTAATACTGCACCTCGCTCTGGATTAATATCGACTTTCCCCCCCTTTCCCCCCCCTTTCCCCCCCTTCCCCCCCGTTGTTCCAGCTCCCGCGTTCATAATACGGTTCAATTATAGGTTGTAAACTATTTTGTGGTAATGTTTTGAGTAGGTGGCCCCCAATGTTGACCCAGTAGTTCCTTCCTCGTCCAGCGAAAATCTTTTCTGGTTTCTCTCTCCAGTGTCCCTCCCCCCCCCCTTCTCTTTTTTCCCTCTCTCATCGCCTCTCCACCCCGCATCCACCACCCACTCTAGTATCCTCGTCCAAAACACGTCTCTTCAAACACTTGGCAAATCCCACAAGTCCTGCTCGTCAACAGGGGGCAAACCCATCTCCTTCTTTGGACCCTTCGCCTTGACTCGGAAGGAGAGTACGGAGTACAAGCTGGATCTAATAATATACTACGCCAGCCAGGCCTCGACTGAATTTGTGATTTGTGGGCCATCGTCGGGAACACGGGGCGGATGTAGCAAATTGACCCTGAGGGAGCTCGCTTCTTTGGGGTAATGGGCTCCACTTGCAAGCCTCCCCCATGGCCACTCCTTTCGACGCACTCTACTCCATACGGAGTACACCCACCCACATCAATCTGCGCCCCCCGGCTCCCGTCCCAACTGTACCATGTTTCGGTCCGGAAACTAGGGTCTCTTCTCCGTCGCTACGCCTGTACTAGTGCCCCAACTCGGCCAAGCGTGCCTCGATTTTCAACTGACGAGTGAATCCCCATCTTTTCATGGTCCGACTGGCCAGCCAGTCAGTAACCCCAAATCTCAGAGGGGGTCGACCATTTTTCTGTGATGGGGTACTACAAGATCGAACACCACCTGACCCTGGGTACGCCGGAAGCAAATTGCCAAATGCGCATGTTAACAGACGCATTTTGCCTAAAGGGCCCCTCCAGCATCATCCACATTGTGAATATTCTTCGGGTTGACTTTCAAACAAAGACCCCAAAATAAACTATGCAACATATGTAGCGCGTGTGCAGCCTTGTGACTTTGCCCAGTGTCGAAGCCAGATACGTTGACTTAAGCTATACAGATGATCTATGGGTGTGCGAGACACTGCGAGGGGCAATATTGAGAATGAGTGGGCGCCACTTCGCGAAAGAGAAGGTAACGGACATATCTCGTGGAATTGTCTGTTCGCAACCAAGTCTACGGAGTATACTCCGTAAGGAATAACCTTGGCCTACGACCCGCGGTGGTGATGGGTTATAGCAGTTTTGTGATAATTAATTCGGCTTCAAAATTTAGCGGAGTCTCACCAGGTGTCCTGGGAGTCTCTGTGGACAAACTTGGCTTGGAAAAAAACGGAGGGCATCTGCTTGCCTCTCTCTCGCCCGCGAACACTTGAGCGGATGAAGAAGAGCTCTGGGACGACAAAAAGGTCCCACACTGTAGATCTCTGCCGTTTCTGCTGCCTTTTTTCTGTCCCGTTTTCTTCATCAACCTTCATCTATCTCTCCTGTCTCTTTGAGACGTCCTTGGAGGGGTACCCAAGTGAGAAACGGGTGTAATGTGCTTCCATGCCGGGTTGGCGAACCCATGTTAATTGTCTCAATTGACAAACAAGAGAGAACTACTACTACGGAGTAGAGGGCTACTCAGTCGCCCCATCAGTCGGGAACAACACACCACAGAACCGAACCCCCTCGTTAGAGGCGCGCCCGTCTCTTGACCTCGCTGAGGGGCCCGTCGGAGAAGGTTGCCGCCCGCATTAAACTACATTGGCTTTTTTCGCCCTAATTCGTGCTTGTCGACTTGCTCCATCAAACTTGCATCCCTATTGCTCTTCTCGCTTTGATCTGCCCCCATTTTCCCACACCCCCCTCCCCCTTCTACTATGTTGGCGGATTGATTGATACTCGATCGATCCAGCAAAAACCACTAGCGATCCAGCTTGGGTGCTTTCGTCCGTCTATCCCGCGACGTTCTTCTTTTACCCTTTTTTTTTTCTCTTTAATTATTGCCCCTGCCCGTTTCTATGCCCACTTCATTACCACGTCTATTTATCCACTGCTAAGTTATGGTTTTATATATATCTGCTCCCACTCCCTAGTACTCCATTCACTCCCCCCCGATTATCCTGACCGAAGTTTGGCTGTTCTTCTGTTACTTAATCCCACTCTTGTTTACTTTGTTTTGTTTTATACTTCCTTCCCGGCTCCGTCTCCATCGCATTTTTCATTCAGCATTTCTTTTTCAACTCTTCGATCGTTCAACTATTATAGACGGCAGGGCTCGCAACAACCCGTCTCGCAAGAGTCGCATTCCCATCACAGTATCGCATTTTCTCGCTCGTTTCTCGACAATAGGTATCGAAGGCGCGTGACCAAGCTGAATGCGCCTGGCCACTCTGGCAAACCGGTCAGACAGCACAGCGACTTAGCACCGGTAGCGACCAGGAGGTGGGAAGGCGGCTTGTTCAGAGGGATTGACGGGGGACTCGTTGAATCACGGATTTTGTCGCCTTTTTCTTCGCAAATCCGATAGTATTTTCTTTCATTTCTACATCCGGAACACTTCACGGCCCAACTGTTCTTCAAACCTTTGAAGAGTCGCAGACCTTACGCATTAGGGTTCGTGACAAAACTCCATCGCAAACAAGGTTCACGTAAGAGAGTTGGCGACGGTAACCAGACTTCAGCTTTATCGTGGTCGCGATTTTGCACCCCCCCTTTTTTTTTCCGACTGCATTTCCCTTCTTGGCGTGGTGCATCAGACTCCTGGATGCACCTAGCCGCTAGCAGGTCTCCCCCAAATCGGCCACAATGGCTACAACGTCCCTTGCCAAAGACGGCCCGGTCGTAGTAACCGCCCCCGACCACAGCGCAACTGGTGTCGATGCTCTGAGGACGGGCGTCGGCTTGGGTGGAGGAGGTGGCGCTGATGGTGGTATTCGGGGTTTTGGACTGACAAGAGCACGCGGACAAGGTTTGGTTGACGATCATCTGGGTCTGGGGATTGGAGCAGGTGGCTCTTCAGGAACAAGTAGTGCGGCGCCACTGACAGCACTACTTAATTCTGGAATTGGCCCGGCTCTTGGTGAACCAAACTCTAGCGAATTACGCTATACCTATGAAGGCTCTAGTACGACCTCACAACTACCACCCTGGTCAGCACAGAGGCCCATACATGGGCATGGACACTCGCAACAAATTGGTGCATACGCGAACAGCAATGCAAACAATCTCTCAAATCCTCCAACGCCTTCCGGAGTGAGGTCGAGAATGTCCTCTGCGCCAGGAACACCAGTGCTCGCGGCCTCAGCGCTACCCCAACCCACCATGTCACAACAGCCACTGCCACCACTACAGCAGCAGCAGCAGCAGCAGCAGCAACAGCAGCAACAGCAACAGCAACAACCACCAACATCCTCTGCCGTAAAATTATTATCCGCCAGGATCCATATTTCTCCCACCCCCAATGCGCCCACCCACTCCACCACACCCAGCAGCAGTAGCAGTCATGGTAACAATGTCCCTTTGAACACGCACGGTGTTGGTTCAATTATAGGAGGCGCCGTCTCGCCGCCTCCCACTACTTCCATCTGGTATCGCCAGCCCAACTTTCGCCGTCTCACCAAAATCAAACACCGCGCCGCAGCTTCGGCCGCTCCCGCCGCGAACAACCCCCCGACGACAACGCCCGATTCAAATTCTCCGTACGCAGCGTCTCCGCACCCCTCTCCTTCGGCGCCTTTCTCCGCGTTTCCGAGGGCAGCTGGGCGGGCTCACAGCAGATCCTCGTCGTATGCACAACCCCCTCCTTCACTCACCCCGCCCATCTCTTCCAACCCCGCCATTACTGCCAGCAGCACACCCAACTCCAACAGCAGCACAACCCCCGCCACTTCATCTCCCGCACTTGAAAATCCAAACGTCGATATGGATGGGCCGCATTCCTTTTGGGGCCCGGACCTGATGCCCTTGCCCTCGCGCTTTGCGCGCATGAAGGCCAATCTCATTGCTGGACACGAGGCCGAAATCGCGGCTTCGTGGTCGCGATTGATTACGGCCCTGCGCGACGAAGTCGACCACATCGAGGGGTTGGGTGCCCATCTCATCCCTTCCATCGAGTTTAGCGACATTGAGGACGCTGCCCAGACATCACGTTTCGGTCGCGATCTCAAGCGTTATGGTGTAGGCGTGGTGCGTGGCGTGGTGCCTAAGCCACATGCTGATATCGCTGTGCGCGACACGGTCAAATACCTCGAACAGAATTACGGAACACGACCACCGCCACTTCCACAAGACCCTACCTGCTTCGACTACTATTGGACACCTGCGCAGGTGCGCACGCGAGCACATCCAAGCGTTCTCCAAGCTCAGCGCTTCATGATGAATCTCTGGGAAGCGAATCCCGAAGACCGGGTCGTCCACCGATACCCCATCGCCTATGCCGATCGGTTGCGCGTTCATGGGCCTGGAATCCTCTCCGCGGCGGCGCCATCCTCGGATCCCTCGCGCCTCCGGTCCTCGGCCAACACGGCACGCTTACCATCGCCTGGTCAACCTCTCAAGTCGGCAGACGACTGGCTCAGCGCACTACAAGCGTCGGGTGTGATCGCCCAGGTCGACAATGGCTCGCTGGAACGTTGGGAGCCGGACGGATATCAACGTGGTGGCACATACGATAAGATCTTTTCGGGGAATTGGGAGGATTACAACCCGTGGCAGTGCGCGGGGCGAATATCGGCATCGAGCGATCTGTACAACGGTTACGGCGCCTGTAGCGCATTCCGAATGTTTCAGGGTCTCGTGGCCCTCTCTGCCATTGAACCTGGCATGATCCGACTGCTGCCATCACCGCGTCTCGCCACAGCCTACTTCCTTTTACGCCCTTTCTTCAGCCCACGAACACCGCCGCCGGCCGTTCGTGAGGGCCCAGCGTGGGATGCTTTCCTGGCGCCTGAGAATTGGGTCCTTGATGCTGAGCCTACCAGTATAATACATGGGGCCGTGCCGGGCCACGCACAGCGCCTTACTGAGCTTTGGCACCCTCATCTTCACCTACGCCGAAGTCTGATTACTCTACCGACGCTCCAAGCGGGCGACTACATGCTATGGCACCCGGACCTTGCGTACCACATAACGAGTAATGGTGCGGGCGCGGGCGGTGGTATGGGCCCTCGAGGCCCCGGCAGCGTGGGCCGGCCCGACGATGTCAGCATGCTCGTTTATGTTCCCGCTACACCTCTAACACAGCCCAATGCATTATACCTTGCACGCCAACGCAAAGCGTTCCAGCGCGGCCACCCGGCTCCAGACTTTGACTCCATTGGCATGGGTGTCGAGAGCGAAGCACCGCCATCGGTCCGTATGACAGAGCGTGACGTTGCCGAGACTGGTGGTCCAGCAGCGCTGCAAGCCATGGGTCTTGCGCCATGGGAGTCAGCGGAATCGCCACCTGCAGGTGGCACGGGAGACGTCAAATCTAGCGGGCGCACACGCCAGGACGGCGACAACGATGTTGTGATGGACTCTACAACGGGCGAGAACAAGGGTTTAACAGGAACTGTATCGCGGGCAGAAGCCGAGGTTGTGCGGCTGGCCAATATAATTCTCTTCCCAGACAGGTCGATGTTAGGGTATTCTTAGGGGGTTCTGGCCAATATAAATATGTGCCTTGAACTCTTTGCTCATTTTGCTTGTCAGGTTTATTGTTTACGAAAGCTTTTCCTTTTGGTATTTTTTTTAAGGAGCGGGGAAGGGGAAATAGAGCAGCCAGCATTTTGACAACGTATGCATATACAAAGAATCTTGATAGCTGCCCTGCCAGCTGTCGCCTTCGGTTCATCCTTTTTCATTCTAGCACTTTTTACCTTGTGCGTACCAGTCTAACAAGTATGGTGTCCTAGCATGCACCCCATGTTTTCAGTTCATGAGCTCTTGAAAATAAGGCACAGTTCGAACCAAATTCCAGCAGGACGTCAAAGAGTTCCTTCGAGCCGTGTGTCCATCCATCAATAAATGGTGTCGCCTTTTTGTCTACAACACTCATTCAACCCTCTTTTCCCGCTCATAATATCTCCTGGTAATGCGTCGAACAATCTGTTTTGCGTATCCCCTTCCTTCCCTTTTTTTCTCTTTTTTTTTTCTTCTTTTTGCCGTGCGTTGGTGCGCGGATAAGTTGCCCACCCTTTTCTTTGTATCTCCTATTTCGTTATATGGCTACAGATTGGAAGTGTTTAGCCGTTTTAAGTTCATTTATGTAACTCGGTTCCGGATTTTCTTGGTCTCATCCTTCTTGTCCCGCTGACTTTTCTTCCCCTTTATTACTTTTTATTTTTCATTCTTGTCCTCCGGGGATTTGACAGGTTGTGATGGGAGTGGATGGCTAAAGGTCACATATTCCTATAGGGTCGGTATGTATAATGGAAGAGTAGAGAATATGACGCCTTTTCATGCCAGTATACCAAGGATTTTGCATTTCGCTTTTCTGTCTACGTCTGGGGCTGGTATACAATATTCACTCATTCATCATTTCATCATTTCATTCAACTACCTGTCACTCGTTTGATAAGAGAGCAAGAGAAAAGGGCAGAAGAGAGAAAGTTCTTTTCAAACGCTAATACCCGACACCAAATTCTATCATTGAAGTACTTTCAGAGTAATCGAAGATGCGGTGCGCTGTGATTTCTACTCTTGCGACCTTCGCAGCCTTTGTCGCCGCGCAGACGCCGGTCGGTTTCGAGCCAAAGGTCGAGGATAACCTTGTTGTCACCTTTGGCAGCGAGTCGGTTTCTCCTCCGGGCAAGTCGTTTACGAAAGAAGGTGCGCTCAACGTTGTCGCAGTTGGGTTTTAAAAACCGGAGATTAACTTGGTTTTAGATACGGCTGCGTTGCCGGTGATTGGGACCACAGAGCCTCTTGAGGGAACCTATTTGTTGGTGGTAATTGGTAATTAGCCCTTCTTTTTGCAATTTATGATTTGAAGGTGAAGGGATTGGAGACTAATTAACACTATGCGTGGTGATAGATATCTCGGTGTACGTTGCAAGCTCCCTTCATGCCGAACACAACGAACAAAACGCTCCCCTCATAGCCTCCTTGAAATGTCGAAGAATCAACTTCAAGTCAAGTAATCAAATAAGTTCTGACATGTCATGCAATCTAGTCCCGCGTCTTTCACCCCAGGAAACTACGAACCCCGCCGCACTCTCCTCCATGGCATGATCTCAGGCTACACCTCAGCCGCCGAGCCAAACGAAGACGGAATCTACATCCTCTCAACAGAAGACGATACCTCGCCAGCAACGTACCTCGGTCCCTCACCGCCAGCTGAAGACCCGCCCAAGGCGCACAATTACATTCAGCTCTTGTTCGAACAGCCTGAGGGCTGGACCACAGATGTAGATTTCGAAGGGTTCTCGAACAGAATGGGTTTTGATGCTGCGTCGTTTGCCGAGCAGAGTGGGCTGGGAGAGGTTGTTGCGGCGAACTTTTTTAATGTCACTGGCCTTCCTTAGTTGTCTTAGAAGCAAAGCAAAATCAATTTGCTGGTAACGTGAGAATGACGTGTGATTCAGAGCTGGTCAGAGTATTCTCATCTATGCACTGGCCAGGTCGCAGTGATTAGGAAGAGAAAGAAGGAGTGACTACGCGGTCGCCCTTGCCCAAAGTGAGAGGTCATGTAATGGGAAGGAAGCAACTTTATATAAAATACCGCCCTTGAAACCTCATTCTTCTTTTCGCCATTTTCCTTTTCTTTTCCTTTTCCACCACTACTACTATGTACTACAAAAAAAAAATCAGGAGAGGCCCCTAAGGAGAAAACTCGACCAGCTGAGATTGACACAAAATCGAGGGCTACCGTTCTTCTTTTTCATCAACCCCTTTCATTCCCAAGCCGGAAAGCTATTCATAAACAATTTCGAAACAAAGCTAAAGCGCTGCCCGTAGTCCAGCCAACATGTTCTGGTCATCAAACCCTTTCCCACAGGCTGTGGGAGTCACTTGCAAGGCTTTGCATCTTACAGACAACGTCGTGTCTTTGACAGGTGCCCACCTGTCTCTTCACTCGGGTTCTTGAACACCATACAAGGTATGGAACCAAGTGACTGGCAAAAGATACGAAACATGATTATGAATCAATTTCCGCGCGGTTGGCGAAGTTGATTTGATGGCCATGTTCGTGGACCCCGTATAGCCTCAATGACTCGAATTATGCTGACGCTGACGACGATAGCAATGATTATATGGAAGCTGACCATTGCATAATTGAACCTCGGCGCCGGCGTTGATCAGCATGGCCTTGAACTTTTGAGCTAGTATCATCAGGCCGTCATTATGGATCGCTGATTCCACCCCCGTCGCATCTGTTCCTACAAACTTGAATGGCGATATAACTGCTGTTCTAGATATTCTTTACTTTGGTCGATCTGGCAGTCAACTTGCATCTTGCTGCCCTTGAACACTTGGAATCGAGAAAGTGTTGCCAGAGCTAAGTATTCTACTTTCAAAACGGCGGCGAACGAACTTGTCGCTGATATGATATCAACTAATTAAAGATGAGACTGCCACCGAAGAGAAGCCTTCATTGGTAATTTCGGTATGGGTGGCAAGAACATCAAGGATGGTCAATCTTGTCTTGTTCCCTCGCTAGCCAGCCAAATTTCGCTGAACTATAATCCAAGCGACGCGGCCATACTTTATCTAGCGAACTATCTCTTTCCAGAGTGATAACACCTCACGCGCGCAAGCTTACACTCGACCACTCATCAATCACTTGGAGATTCCGATGCTGTCCATCCATATCTTTCCACTGGCTCATACAACACAACTAAAAAAGTGAAGATGACAGAACTCATTCATGGAGGGCGATAATTCATGGCAGCTAACCAACACAGGTGCTGCGTATCTGTGATTGCGCATGTCCCTTTGCAGTCTGTCAGGGGAAAAGAAAAACGTTTCTTGATCCAACACATGGGCATAGTATGTACGAATTGTCATACATGCCGGAAAGGAAAGGATTTGACGAAAAGGTTGATTTTGGGAAGAGGAAGGAATGATGCTGTATTCAAAATTTCCGAAGATTTTCAGTACTTTCTCATAAAGGCGTATCATGATTGTTTTGTTTTGTTTTGTACCAGGCTTGAACTTTTCACGTGTTTTGCGTGGTTGCGTATTGGGGACGTTGCGTACGTGTAATTGCGTACGAAGAAATGCAGTAGTCCGTAGTCCGTCCCACATTTTCGAGTTGTCATCATACTCTGCATGTACTGGTACTTTGCGCTTGTGCGTGCAAGCGTTTGACCCCGCCAAGCCGCCGCAACGAATGCAGGCGCAGGCCGTCATACCCGATTCGTCAAGTGTTCCTGATGCTCCTTGAAAGAGCTCTACGTACTCCTCCGTTGCTCTCCAACTACAATATTTGGAAAAATCAAGTGCGCCTATCGAATACTCCGTACTCAATCCTTTGATCCCAAAGGTCCATCTGCGGAATAGAAATAAGATAAGAAAGAGAAAAGAAGCTCACTGGGATCTTGAGCTGCTGAATCCTGGCACAGGTTTCGGATGGACTGTTTGTCAAAATTTGCACATGTAACGGGGGATAGGTAAATCAAGGGTCCCCCCTTTTTTCTTTCCCCTTCCCCTTCAACTAATTTCTCCTTGGAATAATATCACGGCATTTTCATTCCGAATGGCCATTCAAGACGTCTGACCTTTTTTGTGCTTTTCGAAAGGAATAGATAGGCTTTTTCTTGGCAGGGGGGAGGATGGACACGAAAGTACTACGAGTACCAAGGGCTATTTATAAATGAGGATGGGACTAATGTACCAAGTCTTGTGGTTGCCGCTCGTTCCAGTCTACTCCGTACTAGACCGCTGTTCGATGCACGTTGTGCTGGGAAAAGATAGAAACAAGATAAGATTAGCTGTAAACTTTAGTTGGCTTCTCGGGTACGCGGGAAACGGAGGAGCCTCATTTGACAGTGGGTATGGCAATGCGGCAATGCGAGGTCTTGTACGGAGTACTCCGTAGTTTACCTGTACCGAGTGCGTGTACTTGTACATTTGGAATCCCCCTTCCCAAGAATACGGAGTACTAGACTAAAATTAGGATAGGCTAACACAGCCTTGGCTTCAACAGGCGAAATCTAGTTTAGAAGAAACAGAAATAAAGAAAAAAAAAAGAAGCGAAGAAAATAGGAAAGAGAAGCGAAATCACAAAGGTCAGATTATGAATGATAAATACAAGTACTCCGTACGGAGTTACTCCAAAATATTGGCAACAGAAACAGACAAAAGAAAACCCAACTCCCCTACTCCGTACGGCAAGAAAACTTCCGAGATACTACTAATCCTCCCCCTGCTCCTCAACCCAACATCCCAGTAGTACAAGTACAGTAGTACAAGTACAGTAGTACTCCGTACGGAGCACTCCGTATTAATAATAGTTGCGCACCGGCCTTGGCGCCAAGACGGTCAAAAACTCAAGAGCCCACCACCGCGCGTCTTTCCTTTTCCTCGTGCTGGTTTCCTGATGTCCTGTCCATCCACCCCACCCACTCCTGCTCAACTGTGTTGACATTGAGTTACGTCCCTCTCTTTCTCTTTTGTCCCCCCCAAAATTATTCCTTCTCCTGCTTTCCTCCAAACCCCACCATTTTCACCATTTTTTTTTTCTTTTTGGGTTTTGTTTTCCCGTTTTTTTTTTCTCGACATCTTTTCACTCCGTCAGCCTTGCTTCTTGCCGCATCTCACAACATTCGCCATGTCGTACCCAGGCCAACAACAGTGAGCTTCCAGTTTGGCCTTCCCTTGCCATGCACTCGTCCATTGCCCTCTGCCGGCTTTGCGCGAACCTCTCTCTTGACTCGGCTGGACAGATGTCATTTAATTCGCCTACTTTGGTCGCGCAGTTGTGCTAACAAGCCATTTCCATATAGAAACTACGGTCCCCCTCCTCCCCAGGGCTACGGCCCCCCGCAGCCTCAGGGCTACTACCCCCCTCCTCAGGGTGGCTATCCACCTCCCCAGCAGCCTGTTCGTCCTGCCCAGTCCACGTCCCCCGCCGCTTCTTGCACAGCCACCACAATCCAACTTGACCCCTCAGGCTAACTCGGCATTTCCCTCTACAGATGCAGTATGCTCCTGCCCCCCAAGAGCCCAAGAAGGAGCGAGGCTGCCTTGCCTCCTGGTACGTCGAACCTGCATCCAACCCATCGCTCTAGATTCAACTATCCACCCACTGACATATACTTGCCCTAGTCTCGCTGTTCTTTGCTGCTGCTGGCTCTGTGGTGAAACTTGCGAATGCTGTATAGATTGTCTCGACTGCTGTTTCTAAACAAGCAACTAAACACGGATAGAGGGAGTGCAGACTAGAACAGACCAAACTTCGTCTCGCATGCATCGAGCCCTGGTTTCGTTGCACCCTCCTCTCGAATTGGCAATACCAATTCGTCGGACCTCCCTTCGACACCATTCCCCATTGTTTGTCTTTGTTCCATCACTTTGGCAAGCAACATTCTTGATCCTTGACTCATTTCGCATCGGATTTATTGGGGGGGGGAGTAGCGCGATTTCACCATGACCTATTTCATACGATAAGAGCCCGCATGGATAAGGATGCTTCATTTTTTTTTTGTCTACGAGTTCCGTGAAGGGCGACGCCATGTGTCTACCCATCTTAATCTCAATTAGTGCATTAGGGTCTTAATAAAATGGCATTTCGTTGCAATGAGACTTTCCTGAGGAAGACGACATGACAAATGTGATTGAACGGATATAAATCCGCGCACAGTGGTGCAGACCACTCTGCAATATGTAAGAGAATTGTCAGGGCGCAAACCTGTGAACAGACGCGTCCTCCCAATTCTGGCTGGGACCGGCCCGTTCCGACCAGTGGCGGATGGCCCCACCACCAGCCGACTAACCCTCCAGATTAGCCCAACCTGATAGGAAACGCTGCTCGCAACTGGTTCGTTAGTCAATCTGTCTTTTTTTCTTTCCCTTGTTTCCTGTCTTTCTTTCGCAAAGGCCAGTCATGGTCTGACAAGATACTCCGCCTTTAATTATTCGTCTCCATTCCAATGTTGTCATTCTGCCAATACTTGCTTCCCGACCCCAGCTCCGTTGTAGAAACCACCCCTCCAGTGCCGAAACGTCTACGCGTTCGCGTTGCCGTCGTAGGTTTGTTCCATGTACCATACAACTTTGGATGGTGGAGAGACAGAAATGAAAAGTCAAGAGTCCGGTGGTTCTTCATGAAATATATTAATTGAAGACTGGACCTCGGACGATGGGGTGTCGCCGGACTCCGGTGGAGCACTGCCGCCGCGGCAAAACTGAACGGACGCGGCACGGGATTACCAAGGTCCCCTACACCACCTGCGTTGTCCGTCTTCGTCGCACTCTTTTCTATCCCAATCGGCGCTATCTATTCTATTTTGCATTTGTCGCATCTCCTGTAAAACCCGATCAGTTCTGAACCGGCCCTGCCCAAGCGGTTAAATCCCATTTGTCTGGACCCATGGCCAGCCAGCCCAGACTATGGCTCAAAAATGCATGTTGAACGGAGCGTTTGGGGGGACAGAGCGTGGGGTGCGCCACACGCTACACGCCAAGACTATGGCATGCGCACGCACAATATGTTTCTCTCAGGCGATGATTGGCGAAGAATACGTCCACAAAGCGTATGCCTTTGCCCAAGGGCGTTGTTGACGACATGGTGCAAAGAAACAGAGCCCCCCCGAAACAATTCACACCAGTAACACCACCAGCAACACCAGAGACATGCCCGCCCAGGAGAGAGTCTACGAGAGCACACCAACTCCCGATAGGCGCCAAAAGGTGACATGGCGCCGAGAGACGACGGCACCAACCCAGTCAGAAACCGGAGCGCGCGCCGTGGAAAGCCTGCGCGCTCTGTCCATAACTCCCCATAATCCTCACAATCCCCCCGACGTCCCAATGTACGACGCCGTTCGACGACTTCGTTTTCGATGATGGGTCCAATCACTTCCGACCATCGTCGTGCCTGCCGCTGCAGAAGTCGAAAAAGCATACCGCGACCGGCATGGACAAGTACGAGGGCGTAAGACGACTCCATGAGTCTGCGCTATCGCACAAGGCAATTCCTCCGTGTCTGCATGCGCAAGGACGTGCTCGGCAAGCAAATTATCAACCTGTTGCCCGCCATGATGGCGAAAGGGACTCCGTACGATTACTGCGACAATCTGATCGTGCAGAACAAGGATTGGAGACGTGTCATTTCAACCTATGGCAAATAAGTACGAGACACGTGACGTTGAACGCGCGCGCGAGGACCGTTGGGACAGACTCGACATCTCGACCGTGTCCAGGGAGAATGCCAGGGCAACCTCTCTCCTGCAGTCGTACGCGCTTTCGGGAAGCGAGTTGCACAGGGCACCGACTGCTTCGACCACCACGATGCCCTTGCACGCGAAAGGGCCCTGCAGAAGAAGCTCATCCGTGAGTTCAAGGCTTCAGCACTCGCTGCGCCCATGGCCATCGTGGGAAGAAAAGAGAGTCGGTGTCGAGACAGCAATGAAGCGAGATCGCGTAAGCAGGACTGACCCCGATCAAGTGGGCCTCTGCATATAAAAGCTCTGCAATCATGCTCCCACCACCTAGATAAAACTTAGACTAGACAAGAACAGAGCATCACGAATGGACAAATTGTACCCATCGCAGGACACTTGCGGACGTACATGGTCTTAGGTGATAGCTCTGCTACCCAATACACTTTATACCATTCAATCATCCAGTTTCTACTCTTTGTACCCGCTTCCGCGGAACAAGCCCCCTCAGAAAAACCCTCGAACCGACAGTTTTGGTATTCAATACGGAGTATATCCCCCCCAATACTAGATTGTTCACAATGAGACCAATCTGAGGCAGGCAAGAATGCCCGCTCACAAAGCCCCCTCGTTCGACAAAAGTATCTAGAACCAACCAGGTCGTAATTAAAATGTCTCATGCACCAAAGTCAATACCGAGACGTACGTGCATGCAGGTCGAGATAGGGTAGGAGGGTGTTCACTCTCCCCTGCCTGGGTCTTAGGAAGTGGCTGCATGTGAGAACACCCATGTTCTAAACTGAATCAATCTCACAATCGCTGTACATTCATGCATGCGGCCGAGCCTACTCCGTACACCGCCGTCAAGAGCGGCCGGCCATTCTTCAAACCCAACCAAGATCTCTGCGAGAAGAGTGGTGTTGGCAGCATAATACCAAAGACGTAGCAATCACTCGAGAACAATTACAAGTACACAACGGGCTCCCATTGCGAGATGCTCAGCAAAAGGCAGGGATGTGCTTCGGAGCCCCGGTGGGAACATCCGGACGACCAAGGAATTGGGGTGGGGTGGCGGATGTGGTTGGCGGCTGGCTGGACAGCTCGAAGGGGGAAACAGCCTAGCAGAGCTGGTTGCGTCGAGGGTCTATGGCGTTCGGAGCGGAGTCGACGTCCGCCTGGGGAAAATGTCATGGGATTGTACAAAGGGAGATGGAAGAAATCATTGCCAGAGCATCGTGCCTCCCTTATTGCGCTCTATGGTTGGAGGACGTATTCTTTTGTTTTTCTTCCACTTCATGCTTACACCTCTTATTTTTTGTTTCTTTGACTTCTTGCTTAAATAGAATTCGGACGCTCGAGTTCTAAAGGCCAAATGCGGGAGAGGCGGAGACCCGGACGGGGGGGGGGGGGGACACCCAAAACTTGTCTCTGATCTCTTCTGGATCGAGTGTCTTTAATTGAACCCGTATGAGGAAGCCAAAACGACGCGCTTCGTTGTTTCTCGTGCTTGATTCTCGCGGTCTTCTTCAGTCGTATACCAGCTGATAGGCCATAATGGCGCCGGCTCGCGTCAGAGAGTGTTTCTAAGCAGGATTTTGCTTGTCCTCCGCTCTTTGTGATGTCTCAAGGCTAGGGCTGGCTATTATTGGGAAGAGTGATTCTAATAGGGTGTGGTTACGCGATTCCTGGACACCGCCTCGTATAAGCCAAGGCTCTCTGCTCCCTCCGGTCACGCCCTCATCTAACATACATACAGTATGTTGCTTTTCTTGGCCCGGACTTTGCACCCTTCGGTCCCCAAATTTTCTCTTTTGTCGATATTTTGGTCGCTCTTTTGTCAATATCGAATGTTTTTCGAGTACATTCTTCTGACATTTGAACATCTTTGCTCTGAAAGAGTCGTTGACTGCTGGAGCCTGGTATAAGTAGCAAGCCAACAGTTGAGGAGGGGCAAAGTTGGGTCAAGAACATATAGACTCCCACGAGGCTGCATTGATCGTCGTGATGGACTACAATTCGGATAAGTTCGCGTTAAACAACATTAACGGGAGCGAAACTCAAATTCACGTCGCCCACTTCGACGACTACCCATCCCGACCGTCGACAGCACGCCCATCAACAGCCCGGCCCTCGACGGGTATTTCGGCAGCCCCTTTACGACCCGAATCGTTCGAGGACTTCCAACATGATCGTCCAGCACCCCCAATCCCGTCCATTCTACCAGCAAACGGACCATACCAGCACTACAAGCAACAGCAACAAAAGAAATTACAAGAAGAACAGCAACAATACCAACAAAAGCCCGGCGGGCCGGGTGCAGGCGGCCCAAATCCAGATGACTTCCCGGACGGAGGGACGCGAGCGTGGCTCGTCGCTGGAGGCGCGGCCTCTATTCTCTTCTGCACCTTGGGATACGCCAACTCATTTGGTGTGTTCCAGGCACATTATATGCTCGACCAACTTGCAGGAACAAGTCCGGATACGATTTCATGGATTGGATCGGTGCAGATCTTTTTAGTCTTCGCCACGGGCATGGTGGGAGGTCCTTTTTTTGATCGATACGGGGCTTGGGTGAGCTTCAATTGTCCTCTTCATAACTTTGTAACCTTGGAGGGCTGAGGCCGAAATCATAGGAGGGCATGCTTGGCTAATTCGACGAATAGATTCTTCGGCCAGCGGGGGCGGCGTACATTCTCTCGGTCATGCTCACAAGCATCTGCACTGAGTACTGGCAGTTTATGCTCGTCCAGGGCGTCTTGGCGGGCGTGTCCTGCGGTCTCCTCATGTTCCCGTCCATGGCGGCGCTTCCGCAATACTTCTTCCACAAGCGGGGTGCCGCCATGGGCATGGCCGTAGCTGGGTCGTCACTCGGCGGTATCATCTTCCCTATCATGCTTTCGCGCATGCTTGCGAACGTTGGCTTCGGGTGGGCCGTACGATCATGCGGCTTCATCATGATCCCGCTACTCATTTTTGCTGTGTTAGCGGTGCGCCCGCGACTGCCGCCGAGAAACAGCGACTTTTTCTTGTGGTCTGCGTTCCGGATGGGGAGATATGTGCTTCTCACAGCATCGGTATTCTGCCTCTTCATCGGAATGTTCACGCCCATGTTCTATCTACCCATGTATGGCATCATGAATGGCATGGGCGAGACTCTTGCCTCCAATTTGATTGCCATCATCAACGGTGCCTCGGTGCCTGGGCGTATCCTACCAGGTATTTTGGGTGACAAGCTCGGGCGTATCAACGTGCTCGCCACAGCTGGCGTCATCACATCGATTCTTATCTTCGTCTGGCCCTCGGCGACCAGTACGGCAGGAATCATTGTATTTTCTGTTGCATTTGGCTTTGCTTCGGGAGCCATCGTCTCCGGGGGGCCCGTTGTTTTCAGCATGTGTCCTTCTAATCCCAAAGACATTGGCACTTATATGGGCATGGGCACCGCCATTTCAGCCATCGCCATTCTGATCGGACCGCCAATCAATGGCCGGCTACTCGACGTGTACGAAGGATTTGACCAGATTTCCCTCTTCAGCGGTATACTATGCCTTGCCGGCTCAATATTTGCCGTATTGGCCAAGCTGAAGACTCCCGAGGGTATTTTAGGAAAGGCTTAAGTGGATGCTGCATAACATTTTATGGCATGGTGTTTCTTTCTTTCTTTCTTTTTTTTTTTTTGCTTCTCTGGGTCCGGGACCTTGCTCCCCGGTTTGGGAGTTTTCATGGATGCATTGCTCTCTTGCTCTCTGTCCTCATTTCAGATACCTTTTATAATGGCAATCGAATTCAGTGTATTAAAGCGAAGCCTGGCCACATTTCGTAAACAAATGGTTATGCGAGGACTGTGCTCCGAAGACGACGTAAAAGCTCAGCTGACTTTGCCCGTTTGCTGAGCTTGAAGGGGATTGAACTTGATGGCTAATTCCAATCGTTCCCCATCGTCATTGCATCGATGACATAGGGGACCATGCCCGACAACAGCAGCTTGCTGTATCTACCGTAAAGTGTAGCTGACCTTGGCCAGCGTAATGGAAAAAGGCCCGATGGGCGGGATTTGAGAGAGTAAGAGGCAATAAATGATAAATGGTTTCGTTGTACAAGCTGAGAAAATCAAGCAACCCGCACAGTTGTCCCGACACATTGGATCACGGCCGATGATGGCTCTATTCAAGGTGTGAACCAAGATCAACCTAGAGTGGACAAGGGATCCAAGAGACACAGACCGTGGGACGGGATGGATCGACACAGATCCTCTACCCAGATTTCCCAAGACACGTGATGCATTCGAGTTAACTCGATTTGCCTATCAATATTGGTATTAATACTAGGAAGGCGCTCGCTTTGGGTGTGCAACTGCGATTGAACCCCTAGGAAACACAGAGCAGCTCCTTCTCGCTCGCTCCTTCCAAAGGATGTAGAGGTCTTTTAGTTTACTTGTACTCCGTAGTTTTGAGCATAAAATACGGTGCAAAGGGAGGAGTCCAGGGGAGGAAGGAGTCTAATAGAGTTTATTAATACTCCGTAGATTCCAAAAAAGGAAGGCGACCTGGTCAATGTCGCTTCAGGATGTGAGCTGCCATTCGCCAGCATTCGCCAGTGGCAACCTTTCGAGTCGAGGTCCACCAAACGCGTGCTGAATTAAGCCCCTGTCAAGTTGAGAAGTGGAGGTTTTTAGGTGGTATTATGCTCCACAACCAGTGCTTCTACCCCTGTTCTTTGCATCAATGGAACGATGCTAGTCCATGTACTCTGTACACACACCAACGCTTATGCCCTGATGTGAGGCTGCAGGAAGCCAAGTATCGAATACATATCTGCGGGGTTTCCAGCAAGGACACCAGTTAATAGCATCAACGCTATGAGTGCTCAGGCCCCTTACTCCGTATTTCCAGGGGACAGTCCTCGCGAACACTGAGTTATTACGGGCATCGACGGGCCTGTTGCGCGGATCCTGGGAAAGTCAGAAGGACGCTAGCTCGCCTATCATGAGTTATCATGAGTCTCTGCGTGTGACTGGATTCACTATTCTGCATGGAGTACGGAGTATTCTGTTTGAGTCGATAAGGGAGGGGTCGACATTCGCTGCAGACAAACGAACCAAAGAGACCACTTCCTCTTTTGGAGGGTGACGAATGTCTGCTCTTTCCGTTTGGGACAGAAGGGTCTTTTCTCCGTCCAATTTCCTGGGTTCGCAATCCCTGCACCACGAGGCATCCTGGCGTGTCCAGCTTCAGTGCATAACCCCACCCAACAAAGTACGAAGCAAACTATTTAATTGAAATCGCGCTCTCTTCGATGCGTTAATTCAAGGAGATGTCAGTTCTGACTGGTCGGTAAACGATGTTACAAGTACTGAGTAGGTTATAGCCAGTATGAGAGCAATTGTCATTTGTCATCCGGGGGTAGGTAGTGGCTATCTTGAAAGCTCTCAGCGACTGCTGAACCCCCAAGGACTTCGGTGATCGGGTCGGGGAATACAGAGTACGTCGCAAAATGGCTCCGAATACTCCGTACAATCAACTGGAATACGTACTTCACTATTCAATCCTACGGAGTAAACTACAGCAGGTGGTTACAGAAGCCTGCCCTCAGTGACACTGGAACAAAATCGACTGCCCCTCCCCAGCCATCCACGCTAAAAAGGTCCTTCCCACTGTCACCCAGTGTCGTAACCCTGCTAGTGGGGTCCATACAACGCTAACAGAGCCCCCTGCCCCTCCCTTTCCCCACCAGTTTTTTTTTCTCAATGCAGGAACAAATCCCAGCATTCCCGCCCCCCCAGCCTGCCTACCCCTTATCTGACCTCGCCAGCCACATTTCCTATTCTTCGCAATCCACGCGCTCTCTCTCTCTCTCCCAATTCTCGAGATATCTCGATAGTCTTTCTTTTTTTCTAGTCGAATTTGCTTTTTTTCCTGCTCGCTACTGTCCCTTTGTCCGGTCTTTTTACTTTTTGAAAATTTCCTTCTTTTTGCCTTGAGCCAGCTGCTCAATACTCCGTACATACAGACGCCCGTCCAAAACAAGACGCTAAAATCGTCGAGAACGCTTTCAAGTGACACTCGATCAATCAATCACCCTTCCCCCGCCTTGTGTCTCAACCTAAAATCCGGCACAAGCATTCTCAGCTCAACGGTCATTCTTGTCTTTGATCAAATCTTGGAAAGATCAATTCCACCAGCCGTCTCCGTTTCCCTCTACCAGCAGGCCGACATTATATCTAGAAGCCCAATCGACCCAACCCAAAGTTCTATCGAAACTTCCAAGAACAAACAACTCTCTTCCACCGCCTTCCACCTATTTGACAGCTCCCATCTTACCAACTTTTTTGGGCGCCATCGAAACTTGACAATCTTCAACACAAGCATCCTTCAAAATTAACCCCGACCCTATACTCGATTCTTCAACCCCCTTTCACAATGGGTATCTTCGAGAGAATTCAAGCCAAGATCGAGCTTATGCGCCTCGAGAAGCGCTACACTCGGCACCGCAGCCGCCGCTCCACTTTCCAGTCCAATGCCGTTTATGTTGATGGCGAGTATGTTTACCAAACACCCAGCTCGACCGGTTCCTCGGCCGCCAGCAGCAGCATTTACGGAAGCCCCAACATCAACGCCCTCCACACCGAACGCGCCCTACCTGCTGAGCCCGTCAGCCCTGCAGTGAGCCCTGCAGTCGGTCCCGCAAGCCCAGGTCTTTCAGAGGCATCCACTCCGTCAACTACCCAAGCCACTCGTCGATTCTCGGTTATGCCTGGCTTTGGTGGCTCGCCATCTTCACCCCAAGAAGGCCACTCGTGGAGGTCAAAGCGTGCCAGTGTTCAGGGTGCCTCATGGTGATCGGTAGTAGCAGGCTTGCAGTCAACTTGCCATGTCTTGAAATGGCTCTACTTTCACCCCAGTGCATACCCACGATTCCCCGACATGTGAGAATAGTCTCCAGGTGTCACGGATTCACACAGGCTCGAATTCACTTCGAGCTGCTTCCTTTTCTTCAATATACCCCTACAGCGAGTTCAAGCGTCATTGTACCCGCAGTCGTACCACGGCCTGTAACAGCCCAGTGGAACAAGACCCCTACCTCCAATTTTATTCCATTAAGGCTTTCATGAGCTTACGATCTGAGTCCACGCATTTCGGGACGTGGAAGGCGGCCAGTCTGGAGTTTCTGGCGTGGCCGGCGAGAAAGATGAGGATCGAGCAGTTCCCTAGCGGCTGGCCGTTCTCTGATGGATGATATACAATGTAATTTTTATCAACTTCTTATGCTTCGATTTTGTCTATGATTCTCAATAGTCCTTGGAGCAACGGTTTTGAACCTCATCCCCCCCCTTTTCCTTTGAACGAAGAAAAAAAAATTTAGCCACCCGAATTCATCTTCCAAACAAGTACACTTTATGTTTGTGATTGGAACTGGTCTCTTGACTGAAAATGTACGGCTGCTAGCTGGAGACCTTAAACGTCTCGTTGGGCGACATGGGCGTCAATGGGGTCCGAACCCCTGTGCCAGTTCCCTTGGCATTCCAAGATACCTCTCCCGTAGTCGAAGCTAGGCTTCGAAGTGAATTTATACTCCGTGGCGAAAACATACTCCGCGGCGAGGCCGTACTGCTCACGGTACGCGGTCCAGGCCCCACGCCAGCTGAATACGGGGATCGCGGACTGGTGAGACTGGCTGAGGGCGGCCCAAACTCGGCAAACGCGAGCCAATTCAACTTTCGAAAGACGCGCTCGAGGCGGAAGCGGGCGCCATAAATGGGGCTCAGCAGGTCCTCGACCGATGGGCACCGCTTGAAGAGGGCCTCGGGGTCGGATTCGCCTAGGAGCGCGGTCCAGCGGCGCCAGAGGCGGCAGCGGTTTGCGGAGAGGGCGTGGAAGATTTCTTGGAGGGGCGGAAAGTAGCGGAAGGAGCGCGGGCTCAGGAGGTGGTAGAGGAGGTTGTCTACTGCGTATTGGAGGAAGGGGTAGCTTGATGTTACGAGATTTCGCTGGTCTGTTGCATTGCGGCGCCAGAAGGGGTTTGAGGGGGAGAAGGGGAGGGGAGGGGACGCGAGGGGTTGGGTTGGGCCTTTGCCTAGGGATTCAAAGTCGGACATGTGGAGGTATGTTAGGCAGGCGTGGAGAAGACGGTAGTGCGATACGTCGTCGAAGGTGCCGGCGACCGTGGCGTCGGACCCCGCGAGGCAGGCGAAGCCGTGGCCGCGGAGAAAGAAGTCTCGTACGGACTCGTGGATCACGTGGACGCGTTGGAGGCCGAGGGGTTCGTGGCTTACGCCGTCGTGGGAGGTTTCGGGGCGGACTTCGAGGAGGCCGACGGAGCGGGAGCGCACGAAGCAGTGGAATTGGTAGGGGCTGTCTAGGGAGACGTTGTCTGGTTGGTGGAGGTCGCGGAGGGAGTGCGGCGCGCCTAGGTTTAGACATGCTGTCGGGGAGCCGTGATTTGACATCGGGGAGAAGAGGGTTGTGACGCGGAGGGCGATTTGGAGGTCGTTTAGGCGGAGGGGTTCCGAGGCGAGGAGGACCCATTGCATGAGGGCCAGGGCTTCTTCTTTTTCCGAGGGGTCGAGGGTGCTGAGGATCCATTCGTAGAGACCTTCGAGGTCCGAGGGGAGGTCGGCGACTGTGTCGTCGATGAGGTCTTGCATGGCGCCTTCCTCTATTGCTGCGTTGAGGATGTTGACGACGATTTCGGCCCAGAGGAAGACGCCGTTTGCTTTTTCGGCGATGCGGTTGACTGTGCGGTTGCGGTCTTCCCATTCTGCGAGTAGGTTGACGCTGACGTAGCGGGTAATGTCGTCGCCGTTGTGGTGGCGCATGATGATTTCTATGAGGCTGTCTTTTTCCATGTCGCCCAGGCTGTGGCTGAGGTAGTGGTGGTGTTGGTTGCTCACGAGACAGATGCTGAAGTCGGAGTTTCGGGCTAGTTGGCCGAGATAGCGGACTAAGTCGCGGAGGTAGAGAATTCCACAGTCGTCTGCGACGTCGACAAAGATAAATGTTCGCTTGACGGGTGTTTCGATCTTTTGATCTATGTAGTCGTCGATGAAGAAGGAAACGATTTGCGCATCGTCCATAGTTGCGTCTGTCAGCTGCCCTCGCATATACATGGAGAGCAGGGCTTGCCTCAGCCGCGGGTCTTGCGGAAATAGTTGGCCCAAGATGCTGCGGTACACGGCGGCGGGGTTTGAAGGGCTTTGTTTGCGGTGAGTAGGAAGGAAAAAGACGCTGTCGAGGTCGCGGCCCTCGGCTGTGGCCCAGATGAAAGTGCTTCCCGTGACGGACCACTGCTTCTCCAGTCTACCGCGCAAAGATCGGAGAAGGGTCGTCTTCCCTGAGCCCGGCCGGCCTTTGATCCAAAGGAGTTTGTTCTTAGTTCCATTCCCACGATGGTGCCAACTTCGAAATTCGGGGATATCGTAAAGCCAGGAGCATGTCCCCGGGTAGGATGCAGCGGGTGGGAGTTCTCTGGGACTTGGCGCATGTGGAAGCAGCGCTTTGAGACAGTCTGGTCCACAAGTTATGTCAGTTAGACTGTACCTATTCCTAGATGATTCGAAAACTTACCTTTCTCCTTTTGATTGAGCGGTCGGCACCTCTGTATCTCGTTGTTGACATATGACGAGATGCAACTAACAAGGACCTTGAAGTTGGCATCCTCAGCAGATGGGAACCTGCACATATCGATATGACCGCGTGCAATCTCTTCTGCATTTTCGCGGGGATCACCAATACGGCTAGCCTCTCGTCTAACCAACTGTGTCCGAACAAAGTTTTCATTAGCAAGAGAAGAGGGGTTGCGTCAGGGGAACGGGGACTGCTCATACCGAATCGAGCGAGCTCTCAAGGTTTGCTGAGAGCGGCCGCCCTTCGTAAAAAGTTTTGACCTTGAAATTGTAATCATTCCACATGCGGGCAAATGCCTCGCGGCCGATATCAAGCTGGAACCCATGTGCGCCGATGAGATCCTGCAATACAGGATCCGAAGGGTGTACGCCGCCCCCCAAGGTAGCACAGGCCATGCTCCGGACGCCATCGATTAGTTTCGCGTGCTCGCTGGCACGGTGAGGAGTTCCGATGAAAATAATGGCGGATGTGGAGGGCAGTATGTCACGCCAGAGAGATTGGGAGTCGGATTCGGATCGACGCAAAACCTAATTTCGGCGACTTTGTTAGGTCCCATTCCAGTTTCCGACCACAATGATCTTGAGAGCATACCTCTTTAACGATTACACCGCCTAGGGAATGGGCGATGAATACAATTGGCCGCCCGATACTGCCTGTCTCGTCGCGTATGAGGGCGAGTTCTTGAAGTAAGTCATCAGCGTGGCCAAATATATCGCTCTGGTTTCTCGGTAACCGTCCATTGGATACAATCGCATTACAACCCCATGTCATGATTCTCGTAGAGGGACATGCTTCGGGAAGAAAGTCCAAGGGCCAGTATATAGAAGAGTCTTCTTTGGTCGCCGTCTCCTCTTTAGGCACTCCAGGAGGGGAGAACGCTTCTAGTACGGGAATTGCGGTCCGCGGCTTTTCGTCAATAATCGATTGCGAACTCATGAGGTGTAATTGGGAGAGTGATTTGACGGATCGCAGGCTGCGGTTTCGTTTGACGAGGACCCGGGGGCGGTCTTGTGTGCGGAGGGAACCGCCCACCATTGACGCGGTAGCCGTCTTGGGCATGCGAGGAATTCGCGTGCCCTGAGGAGTTTTCGGTGCATGGCTAGCGGAGGGGGGAGAATACTGCCAAGTATGTACAGGGTGGCCACCAAGGCCAGCTACAAGGACGATGCTATACGAAGTGTTAGTGGATGCCGATCCGTTAGGGCAAAGTTGAACGTCAGGCTGATCCGGCCTAATAAAGTGCGGTGACGAGGTCAGACTGGGCTGGGGGACTCACTCCACAACAGCTGTATGCGGGTCATCTGGTTCATAGAGAACAGTGAGGCCGACAGAGGTGATGATATCTTTGCTTGCCTTCATGGTCCTAGTAATGGGCCTGGGTCAAAATTCGCCCACCAGGGCATGTCTCCCACCAAGGTAGAAGGTAGGAGAGATAGTCAATAGCTAGACTGGTTGAGGCCCAAGAGATAGGGCTGGCTTCAAGCAACAGGTTAGACAGAGGAGGGGTTGTTGGAACTTTGGTGGCAGCACTTGGCGCCTGTTTAAGCTGATGCGGGCGCGTTGTTGAGCGAGGTCGAAATGTTGACGATATGTTGCTTCAGGCTGACGACCTACGAGAGTGTGGAGCTCGAGTTCAATTTGGATTTTTGTCTTATTTTTCTGGATGGAAATCCAATCCGGAAGTCGATATATTAAGGGACAGGTAGCATACTCCTAAATACTAAACTCTCCGGATAGAACTTCATTCCCGCCCCTTCACATTGACAACAAGCTATCTGAAAAGGGCAATGCCTTAGTAGGGAACACTCTATAATTAGCCTGTTTATCGGCAGAGGGCGTTAGAGTGTGGCGATATCTATTGCGGCCTCCCCATCATACGCCAGGGTGCGGGAGAGGCTCGGAGTCTTCTGAAACTCGATGATCGCCGGCGTGGCTCGAGGGGGTGCTTCGATGATGTGCTAGGCACCAAGCAATGGCCTGTTGTGGAAATCTAGCATATTCTCGAGGGTTCGGCAAAAATACAAAAAGAATAAAAATCTGCCGACAAGTCAAAAGAATTGGGCACGAGCCTTGCAGTGAGCAGAACATTGATAAGGTGGTTAATATCTTCACTTTGGACCAGCCACCCAGGCAAGGAGCGAGCACACGGCTTCGTATCCGTACTAGGAAAACATTCCAGCCGTTATTCCTAAAAGAAAAGAAGGAAAATAAGGGTATTGCCTTGTTTGGTTTCTATGGCCTTGCCTTCCACACTGCATAAAACGCAGAGATAACTTGAAATACCCGAACCGGCTGTTTAAGAGCCACACTGGTGGCTGGTTTGTAGGTTGGTCGCTAGCCTAGGGCGGTCCGAATAGACCGTCAAACTGTATGGGTGGTAATGAACTGGCACTATGTATGTCACATTCATGACGATAGCGAGGTCATCCTCAAAGAGTTGAAGAAGTTGATCGATTGGCAAGATTGTTCCACGGAGAAGCGCCAGGACTGCGCCGTGTGACTGGCCAGCCAGTCGCAACGACACCGAGTTGAGGTCCCATCCAGTAGCTTGCGGCGAGCTCCGTACCAAGCGGAATGCAACCTTGTCGAACCAGCATACTAGCATACGCGATTGACTCCCTACCTCGATGATGCGGGCTAAATCATACTAGGCGAAGCAACGCAACCAGTGTCGGAGGGTTCCAAGACGATCGCTGGAAATAGCGTCATGGGGCGGCTGACTTTTTCTCAACATGATCTGAAAAAAACATCATTCTGCATTCCGCTGGAATATTCTAATGCATTCCAGCCCGTGCAATCCGAGTGACGTATGGACACCACATCGTCTTATCGACTCCAAGCAATGCAAAGATGACTGTCTAGGGGGTGTTATCACGCATAAATGTGGCGAGGGGCAACCCTTGCAGTCGATCCTGGGGTGAGAAATCAGAGTCCCGTCAATACCCCCATGGCCCGTTGATCAGCCATAAACATTTGAGAGGTGTCGAGTCGATTGGTCCAAGGGGCATTGGAGCCCAAGAGCCCTAGGTGAGACTGCTGCGGTCGGGCCTCGCGTTAGAACAAGGGTCAGAAGAAATGTCACGAGCGAATGCTAGCAATGACGCGTTCTCCATGGCTTTGGCCCACAGAGCCGGTTGGTCCGTGATTCTGGAATTCAATTGCCATCCGGAGAGGGCCGTTATCATTGCACAGGTTGTCGAGAGAATAGGCTTCCGTGTCCAGACGACTCCAGTATGGTCCCTTGCATAATCGTGGCGATTAACGTCAAATTAAGCGACTGGTAACCAATAGGAGAGGAGATAAGTTGCCTTCCAAATATTTTCATTTATTTGGCGCACACGATCTTCATATCTTTCTCATGTTTATTCTTGCCGAGCAGTCGATGGGCAGCAGGCGAAAGGCGAAAATAAAGACATCGAAAGGTGAAGCTTTAATGAATGGTCTTCAGTAATCGCCTTCCTTCCTAATAGCGAGTATTCGCTAAAATTACGGAGTATTATAGTGGCTCGTTTTTAGCTGTCCACACTGTGGCTCTTAAGTCGAGTGCCACAGTGCTGTTTTTAGCCCTGCACTGGCTGACTAATCTTGGACGGCGCGTCTTTTTGAGGTTCTGATCACATCACTCCAATCTCCAAATATGCCTTGACAAGAGGTGAAAAGGTCTTCTTGTAATCTAATGTAGTCACTGCAACGAAGCAGTCTTCTATTCTGTTCTATTATTACTCTGTTTCAGGCTCAAAAATAGCCTCCCTTTGAGTCTTGCGGGGACTTCCCCCCTCATCCGTCGATCATATCCCCAGCTTCGCCTTCCTCCTCGTCAGCTCACCATATCTCTCGCTTTTAACATGGCTCCCTGGGGCTGGTTATTTTGGCAAGCATTGCGCTTCGAAGTATGTTTTCTCCTTCATCATGCGTCGCCACGTTGAAATCGCCCCCGGCTAACCTATATAGAATCAAATAATCGAATTGGTAAGCCCCAGGCAGCCTCTCTAACACCAGACACTCCGGCAGTGCGCCACCAACAACAATACCAAACCTTCGTACTCTAATATTGAATTCCGTAGATACTTCGACGTCCAGGATTCCACCGTTTTGTCGGTCGCATTCACAGGACCATTCACGAACGCAAGTTTGGCCGTGACCCAAACGAACCCCTTCGGCCTGGCGAAGCTTCAGGTAAGACCTCAAATCAACCGCTCTCTTCATCCTTCACCCTTCTGACATTCTTCTCTCATAAAAATAGCCGACCCCGATGTGCCAGATAGACTCAACAAGTTCACTTCGCATTTCTTCGACGAGTTAAAGAACCAGTTCAAAGGGAAGCCGCACGATGGGTCCAAGAAGCCATGATGAATGCCACTAGCGACCCCGAAATATGGCACGAAGAAACAAATAATATACGCCGAATCTTTCCGCAAGATGATAAAAAGCAAGGCAATGTACGGATGAGTCTCACGACGAAGTACACAACTTGACGGCGCTCGGGCGCATTCTGTGATGATGACCTACTGATAGACAAGACTCGCCTCTCTACCGAAGACCCAAATCTGATGAACTGCCGTCGGTGTTGCATACGAACAGCCCTAACAACATTCCGTTGGTTTGTCCTGTTAGGTATGGATCGAGACCAGAGATACACTATGATGTACCTCTTCTATCTCACAAACCAGATCTCCTCTCTCACCAAAAGCTCAATGCATCGAGCAACTTTCTCGCCATCAAAATGGCAGCTTCATGCCACCAGGCATTTACAGACCCAGAATTACGCAGTCCTAGAAGGGGCTAAAAGGGAATGCCTCCATGGGCCCAAGCGTGTTGGGCGAACCCACCTGGATTCCATCGAGACTATTCAAAAAAACGATGTTACATGAGGACCCGCGCCCGCGTCTTCTTCGCTCACCAAATAATGTTGGATAAAACTCGAAGCTCACTCGTTTACGATGATTCGTTTTCATGGAATTACCCTTTGTTGCCCCGGGGCTCAAAACTGCCAAAGTTCGAGAATCGGAATAGGGTATGGCTATCCATTGAAACCGTTATTCAATCTAATTCATAACCGTTGACTCCATGTTAAATAGCAGACGCATCCCATCCTGTACATAAAAGTGTAAAACCAAGAAAGAATCCCAACAAGCAAAACAAGCACCAAACTCCCACTCCCATGCCACGCTCAAAACAGCAAATGTCTTTTAAATCACACTGGGTGATGTCTCTCCTCTAAACTCGAGTACAGTCATTCTCTCCATACCATCGAATGACGGACGTAGATCGTCTTTCTTCTTCGGTTTGGCTGATGTGGCTGGCTTTACCGGCTTAGTTGAGCTAGAGGGCTGAGAGAACTCTCTGACTGGCCGGCTATTAAAGCCCGGGATATCAACCAATATGCCACTATCGCCGCCTGGTTTTGGGCTGCTCGGGCTGTTGAACACACAAGCGGTTAGATGGACTGTTTTATACATTGTGTCTAATGAAAGACTAGCCAACCTTGGGGATCGACTGGATATTCGTCTCTACTCACGGGCTCTTGAAATCCACTGTTTCCAAATCCGATGAAGCGACGCTCGTGCTGTCTCTTACCCACGTTAGGGCATTGGTCGTCAAGTCGGTAAAGGTTTCTGACCAGCCTGGGTAGACTCGCGGCGCCATGCGTTTCCTAGATTCAAGGATCCTCTTCACTTCGGTGTCCAAGGCGTCAAGTTTCTTTTGTCGTGCATCATCACTGTCTTTGGCCGAGTCTGTATTAGAGAGCACGACCCAGTCGAACCCAGGGTCATCAGGATCTAGGATTTTTGTTTCCTTGAGGGAGTCTGGTTCATCTGCCCCTATGTGAGGATACCAGTCTGTGATGCGCTCAGGGAGGAGGTCTCGATCTAGGGTGTTGCCTGTGAGCGGGTTCTCGATCGTTTGGAGGACGCCGGTTACTCTTGTTTCGACGCCGTTGACGACATGCTTGCTGATCGAACGGACTGGAACTGTTGAATCTACACAGTTGATAACGCGTTTTCCGAGAGAGCGTACGTTGACTCTAGCATTAACTTGGTTCTGTACTGTTTGACCCAAGGAACGCATCGTAGGTGCAAGGCTTGCTCCGCGAGCTTTGAGCTCGCGACCCCAGTCTTTCCACGACTTGGAAGGGTTATTCATGATGGAATATGTATATATTTCGGAGTGAATAGGATGGAAGTTTTCAGAAGATGTTTGCATAAAATCGTTGCCTTTCTTCGAAGGTGGGAGAAGGAAGACGTTGAGATCGAAGCAGCCGAAGGTCGACTCGCCCTAAATACTGAATAAAGGGACCCATGGCCAGTAGTAAACAACCATGTAGGTATTGCACTATTGTATGTAGCTATTTAGTTTGCTTCTGCATTGTGTCCTGCAGAATTTCTCAGCTACACCTCGTGACTGGACATGAATCCTCGCACACCTGCCTCGTGTAGGTGCCAGAATAGAGTTGCTTAGGACTATCGACCCCATCCCCCGGGCAATGGGCTCATGTTTAAAAGAAAGTGCCTCTGGAAGCGCTTTTCAAAAAATGACACGGGTCGTTATGTTATCAATCAAGTGAAACGTCTTTCACAGATTGTAGCCTGGTGTACAACAGTCATAAGAGAGGAAAAGTAGGCCACGTGCTGTATTCAACACAGGAAAGACTTGGCCCAGCGAGCGACAGACCGGGAAGGAAGGAAGGACTTGGAACGGGATCCAGTGTACAGATCTTTCGGGAATGCACAGTGGAGAGGAGGGAATCAGAGAGGATGAAGGTGGGCGAAGGGGGGTGAAGAGGGGCGTGCAAATTGTAACTGTGAGCATTTGCTCGCCTGCATAACCTCTTATGTATGGACATCGACGGAGGCCTAGCCACGCCTGTCCCCCAATTCTCCTCGTTTCGTCCCCACATCAATCAATGGCAATGAGCAGGTTTCTTCAAAAGTGCACAAAGCGACTTTATGTCGCATGCATGTTGATACCGCTCACCATGTACGGAGTATTTCTCGATAAATTGTTCCTGTCGCCTTCCCGCACCAGAGTCCGGTACAACCCTCTATCACCATAAGCCGTACGGGGCCGATACGGGCACCACTATGGCCATTCTTCCCCAAGTTGCCAGGTCGGGTGCCAATCTAACTCGTTTCAATATCAAGGACCGAATCCCCCCATGGGTTCTGTAAACAACCTTCACTTGACCCTGACTCGGATCAAAAGCCAGTCAAATAAACTCAAAAGTCCACACTATGCTGTCCGCAACCAATGACTTGGAAAAGCAGGCCACAGCCACCACCGCAACGAATGAGATTCGCAATTTGGGCGACTCTGGCGGGAAGGGGCTTGAAACAAGAGATGCAACTGAGTAGAAAATAGCAACACTCCGTCGAGTGAGAGACAAGGTGCCCTTTGCAGCATGGACTGTGATTCTCGCTGGCGGTGCTGAACGATGCTCGTACTATGGGCTGCTTGCTCCTTGGCGTAAGTTTTCCCAGAGCTAATACAGGATAAGACAGCCACTCTGTCCTCGAATACTCTGCCATGTTGACTTTTGAATAGAAAATCATATGCAAAATGTTCGGGATAATGCCGCGGTGCCTGCGTGCATGAACGACCAAACTCTGGCCAGGCTTCCAGTCTTTCCTTTTGGCGCCAAAGGCACACTCGAGAGGAATACGTACAGAGACTAATACTACTATTGTCCCCGGGTTCACCAATCTTGGTTCTCTATCAGCGATCCCGGCAACGTTCCCCGGAACTACATTACGATTTCGGGAGTGCCTATCTCCTCGTTACAGCCGCACTGGGCTTGGCCATGGCCCTGTTTCTTGTGTGGTCACCTAAACTTGGTGGGTAATCTCATAATCAAACAAACCAATGCATCTCTTGAAGCTCTAGAAACCCACAGTAGCAAGCCCCCTCTAACCTCAATCACCTTTCAAAAGGCAAGGTTCGACTCAATGGAGCCGTACTTCCCAGAGCTGTCCGCGCAATGGCATGCGCAGCGAAAAACAACTTCAAGATGGACTCGGCCAAGCCTTCGTTCCAACAAGCACACTTCGATCGGACAGTTGGCTGGACCGATGAATATATCGATGAAATGAAACGCAGTCTGATTGCATGTCGTATCATGTAAGTCTACTGGTCAACTTTCCTTCTTATCCAAGAGACTGTGGTGATTTTAACCGATGCAAGAAACGAAATAATAACGTATACACGTGGATGGAGTATTTTATATATTTTGACCTCGGGTCTTTCTATAAAGACATATTAAAGCATGTGATCACCAAGACATTACGGCTGGTGCTACTTAGGAGAAAAGGCAAGAGCAAGCCATCCGAAAATGAGGAACATGCCACCAATGGGTGTGATAGGGCCAAGCCACTTGAAATGCGCAGGATCAAGAACCAACAAGTAAATAGAACCGCTGAAAAAGGTGATGCCCGTAGTGAGAAGCAAGCTGGCAATAGGATGACTCCGAGACGCGGCGAGAAGAACACCAGAATGGATGATCTTGACACAACGAGTTAAAAACAGTAACCATTTCCTTAGAAAAACAAGAGAATTACCTGGTAATGCGCAGCAGTGGAAAAGCTCGCAATCTTCTCAGGCGCAGCTTTGCCTTTGAGACCGTGGGCGCCAAAGGCTCCGAAGGCTATGCCGAGAGCTCCGTAGACGGCGCCGATGCGCCATAGGAGGCCCGGGGTGATGGTGGAGCGCCAGGTCGTTGCGCCGGCTCCGGAGCCGGGCAGGAGGGGTGCTGATTCTGAGGACATTATTTCGGTTATGTTTTGATTTTCTTTTTCTATTGGATGTGTTGGGGATTCGTCGTTACTGAGGAGGGGAGCTGAAACAGGAGTGTGTCCATACACCGTATTTATTACGGAGTAATATGGGCTGATTTTCTGAGGTTACATAAGCGGGCCGGCTTGGCCAGCCAGCTTGGCTCTCATTCACTTTCAGTTCCGAACCCCCGACGACAGTTTTCCCGAGCGAATCGTGAAGGCGGTGAGGTCATACAACAAGCCTATCCATGGCCTGGCAACAATCAGCTGCGTACGCTTACCGAGCGTAGCCAAAGCGTGTGAAATTCTGGGGTTAGCAACCGATGCCTCTGATGCATATGAAATAGCAGGGTACAAGGGTCGTACCAAACTTCTCGAGATAGTTGGAAAGAACGAGAGCTTCGTAGTCGAAAGTGCCGAAGAACTTGCGGATTGTTTAGCAGTGAGAGAGCGTACAATCGGCGCTCCTCTTTCCTTTCCCCTCGTGTTGAAACCCGTCGTTGGATGGAGTAGCGACTGTGTGCCAAAGGTCCATAACCGCGAATCCCTCGTTGCAGCTGCTGGAAAAGCATCCATCCGGCATGCCAATTCTGCGAAACGGAGCACAGCCATTGTTGTATAACCTTGCATTAGAGGACCGGAGTTTGATGCTAATATTGCCCTACTCGACGGTGAAATGCTCTTTTGAGATATTAACGACGACTTCCCTAGTCCAGCGGACCATGATCAGGGTGATGATCCGAGAGCACACGTCCAAGAGACACAAAACGTAATGCCGTCAGCTTTGCCAGAAGGGGAATTGGCTACTATTCGCGATCAGGCGAGGTAGTCGGCCTTGCGACAAGGCTTTCGCTCGGACGTCTTCCATTGTGAGGGTCGAGTCCGCAATTCGAAATTCGAATACCGCGTTTCTACTGAGCATGAGGAGAGAATAATTGATCTTCGACCAAAGGACATTCCCCAGTCAGCAGCTAACGAGGACATACAGATCTACCTTCACGAAGGTAACGCCAGACCCCCGGGTTATCTTAAATCGGTTGCAATATCCCTAGCCTATGGCGTCGATTATTATGGGCTGCGGCTCCTGTTCGCCCTGGGAGACTCAGAAGTCTCACGTTTGCATGCACTATTGCATCCCTTCCGAGGCGGTCCCCAATTCCATCTGTCCCTACGATACTACAGCAAACGCGAAAGGGTATTATGAGGTCGGCGGATGCGGCGAGTGAGTTTCTCGATAAACACCCCGACTTTCAGGGATCCATTGTGGATTACTACATGAGGAAAAAGGCAGGCGACATTCTCGAGGGCCCCGAAGCAAGTTCACTGTGGTGGATTGCGTACTACTCTGTGGTATCGAGAAATTCAAGGGAAGAAGTTCTTCGGAAGGTTGATTTTATTCATCGAAATTTCGAATACGAGTATGAACCAGTGGAATAGAGCGATAAATGCTATGGATGGACAGACAGCTCGTTTCAAACCACGGCAAGAGATTTAAAAGTAAAAGAGAGAAAAGCCAGGAAAAGGAAGAATGACAGGAAGGGAAAAATCAGCAGAACTCTTCAGAACTTTTGGCCAGGTGCAAAAAGTGAGTCGATTCAAAAATAGGAAGGAGCCAAGGTTGTCTGGTTGCGCCTACTTTGGTAGCAGGAACATTCCAATTATTTCAACACCCAGGAGCCGCCAAAGAGACACATAGGAAAAGCATCTTCATGCTGGTTTCAAAATTTAATTTCTAGGGTCTTGTTCGAACACTACGGAGTATGATTTCCCAAGGGCCTCATTCTGCATGGACATTTGAGGCATCAATTCGCGGATGAGGCCTCGGTACGCGGATGACCAAAAGAAAATCCAAGAAAATCCCAGGAAAATCCAGGTGTGTGGGATTGCAATTATCCCCAGGATTTCTGGTCCCTAGGTGCACGCATCAATATCATGCCGCATCTTGGAAACCATTGGCAGGGATGCACTTTGATCTATCCCCCACACAATGACAGAATTTATATAAAACTTGCTCAATCCCGCGCAGTGCATGCCCCGAAATAGCACTTTAACCAGCAAGCAAGGCCACGCTATGCTCGATCCTCTTACGATTTTCTGACCCTTGGCAATATTACACCCAGAGTGATAACTGTTTTGTACGCACAAAAAATAATGGAAATGGTGGAGGGCACCCGTATGGCCTCGCCTTGGTTGCGCACATATTGGAAGCCAAAGGAATAAGAACACCCAATAAAATCTGTCGCAATGCTAATATCATTCTCATATTCTCGCTAGCACGTGGGGGGTGTAGCTTGGTCAAGAAAAGAATTCAATGATAAAACGGCTGGCTGCCAAGTTAGAGAAGTCTTTCTCGTTTAGCTCTATCCCTTTGTTACGCAAGGTAGAAGAGAGGCATACTCGATTGGTTCGAAGCAGTATCCAAATATCGGGGGATAGCGCCGACTGCAGACGACCAACTCTATCTTGGCGTAAACACTGATTCATTCTAAGACCCTGCTATCCTGATAGGCTAGAAAATATAGAGGAAAAAGAAGAAGTGGTAAGCGTCCTTGTTCTGGTAGAACATCCCAGGCGGATAGTTTTTCTCATTCCCGTTTAGCTTACCAACTGAATTTCCTGTCTTTTCAGCTTGAGTACTGGCTCGGATAGTCTAATTCACCCGAAAATGATCCAACATGGTATAGTGTCGAAGCTTGCTGCTATCCTCCTCGTCGGCAGTACCGCGACTGCAATGACAGTTGGACGGCCTGGTTATGGCTTGATTGGGTATGGAATTGACATGTATGAGCCTGAGTGCGCCTTCGCTTGCCGAGACAGTGTCACGGCCCCGTTGAATTGTACGGGGGATGATATGGGCCATGGCGACCGCTCCTCCCATGACATGAGAAAGATGAGGAAGCGCGGCATAGTTTCCGATTTGGAAAAGAGAATGGGGGATATGGGGGGCGACGGCGAAGAGGCGCTTCCTATGGGAGATGGCTGGATGGTCATGAAAGGAACACCTGCTTGCAAGGCTCACAACAATTTTTACCTGCAGACTGTTGCGTACTGTATAGGACAGCGATGCGGGCATGTGTCTGTCGAGACACTCGAACGGTTTTGGCGCATGGATCTCGTTGGTCGGTCGCTTGATCAACCACTTCCACAGGTCACTTACACAGAGGCCCGACTTGTCGCCGAGGCGAGTCCGCGACAAAACCTCAACAACAGTCTGCCCCTGATCTACACTGGAATTGTGGCTGAGGAAGACTACCTCCCAGTGATTAACGCATTGTTGAACTTTGGAGGCGTTGAAGTCCTTCATGAACGCTTTGGCCTCGTCGTCTTTCTCTCGGGCCTCATCCTGCCAATTGCATTCTCACTGCTCCGCTTCCTGCCTTGGCCCGCAGCGCTTAGGAGTCGATTCAACGCTTACATCATTGATCCCTCAGCCATAGGCCCAAGGCACACGACGCCTACCTGTTGGGGTTTGGGTATCATGCCCACCAGAGGCCAAGCCCTGTTCATCGCCTACTTTTGGGTCATCAACATTGTGCTCACAGCTGTCGGCTTGGATGCTCCATGGCCAGACAGCTGGTTTTCCAGTCCCGGCGACCGCCTTTTTGCGTTCCTCGGTAATCGGTTTGGGGTTCTCTCCTTCGCAAACTTGCCACTTGTCATGCTTTACTCGGGTCGAAATAATGTGTTACTGTGGCTGACCAATTGGTCGCACTCGACGTTCCTCTTGATTCATCGATGGATAGCCTTTATCTGCATGCTTCACGCGGTATTGCACAGTTTGATCTACCTCGCCGAGTACAGCATGGTGGAGGGTCTCAACCATAATGAAGAGGCCAAGCTGCCGTACTGGTACTGGGGAATCATTGGCACGCTTGCCCTAGCCATTATGATTCCCGCCTCGATCCTCCCTATTCGCCAGCGCGTCTACGAATTCTTTGTTGCCAGCCACATTATCCTTGCCATTATCGCACTCTGTGGGTGTTTCCTCCACATAATATACCGCTACGACCGACAGTGGGGATACGAGACATGGATCTACATTTCGGTTGGTATCTGGGTGTTTGACCGCATCGCTCGAGTCGCTCGCATTGCTCACAGCGGAGTGAAGCGTGCTTATGTGACGGTGATTGACGAGGACTACTATCGAATCGACATTCCGGGAGTCGAGGCTTCGGGTCATGTCTACTTGCACTTTCCTGCAATTAGTGGTTGGCGCATCTGGGAAAGCCACCCTTTCTCGATTGCCGGCATCACCGCGCGTGGGTCTTTGGCCGATGCGGCGACGGAAGACTTATCCAAAATGGAGGAGAAGACAGAACTGGATGTCACAAAGAGCGATGGGTTGCACAGCTCGTCAAATTCGGAGAGCAGGGCAACTTCGCTCCAGAGATCAAGTGTGCACGACCCTAAGAATGTTGGAATCACTGTGATTGCTCGTCGGATGGATGGAATGACAGCGCTGGTTGCAGCCAGGGGAAGCTCTCCCAACGGAATTGCGGTGTTTGTTGAAGGTTCCTATGGGGGACGTGTCACAGCAATCAACAACGAGGAAGTCCGACCTACCATAGAGTTCCCAAATGTGTTGTGTATCGCAGGGGGGGTTGGCGTCACGGCAGTCATACCGACTCTCCAGCGCGCCAACACCATCGATCCACCTATTGGTCCCTCGAAGCTGTACTGGGGTGTGCGGACGCTCCCACTCGTTCACGCAGTGGAGGACATCATGGGCATCGACGCCAGCGGGAGGCAGACCGATAGTGGTAGACGCTGGGGACGGACAGAAGTCGTAATGGCGGTGGGAGAGAGATTCAACCTACGCAATATCCTCGAAAAAGAGCTGCGGGGACAGCGAGGTGGCACAACGGTTGTTGTGTGTGGGCCGGGCAGTATGGCAGATGAGGCGAGGACTGTGGTTGCCGGGCTAGCAAGAAATGCAGACGAAGGGAAGAATGTGGTAGTTCGCTATGTGGAGGAGAGCTTTACGTGGTAAAGGTAAGTTGGATAGCTTAGCGTTGTGTTTGGGGAAGTCTGGGGGGAGGAAGCCTTGGGTCAAGATGAGTGCGGAGGGGGGATCAATGGATCCATGAATCCTCTTCCGCCTTGCTCGTTTAACTTTTCTCGGAACGACATTTTCTCCAAATTGGGGTATTGCGTTACGAATCTCCTTCCAATCGAAGATTTGTCACCCGTATATTTTGGGATTGTGTATCTTGGGAATAGGGATTTCGAGAGTGATTGCCGTGTCTACGAGTATGGGCATGTTCCCGTTTGTTCCGGCCGGTGAAGGACATGCATCGTCATTCAGCTCCATCAGCTGATAGAAAGCTTGATGTGCTGGCAGCAACCGACATATCCATACTCGGTACCCCAGCTGGCAATAAAAGTTCCCTGTCTCCCCGCCAATGATTGCACTACAGGTACATTTTCGTTGAGACTTGAGTCTTCTCCACTCTGGTGATTCGCGGGCCAGTTCCGGGGACTCGCTTCCGAACAAGAAAAATAAGAATCAAAAAGCATTGCCGTCAACAAAGCACAATTTATCCCAAATGCTAGGAGACTCGAAATATTCGGTAGAAATATGCAGCATTTAAACTCCAACAGTCAAATTGTCTGGTTTCGACGGCCGACAACCTCCTACTGGTCACTATCACTAGTGCGCGCCCTTCGCGGAAATACCTGCAAGACTCATCCCGAAGGAAGGAGCGACCCAGTGCCACCACCTGGTTGAACATCTTTCCTGATTTGGGGATTTCCAGTAGTTTGAACTTTCTTTTATAAATTCCTTGGATCTCTAATGCACTTTAAATTTTTCCCCATCTTACATCTCCAATGTCCAAAAGAAAATATTAATCCAAGGAAAGGGAGTCGAAGCGAATGACTCCATCCGGAACATCGGCTGTGGGCCCTGAATATTTTTCCCTATCGGCCGTTTTCCACTCATTTTGTCGGATTTTAGCCCGTAATCCGTAATCCGTACACAACGCACTCTCTCCCCCGGTTTCGGCACACGGCGACAAAAGTTGAATGTTGCGAGGTAAACAGGCAATCACACAGAAGCCCGAGAAGGGAGGTAGTGGAATGGGCCTCAAAGGGCTACACCTCCGTTCGGGGGCCAAGCCAGAAGCCAAGAATGGCCAAAACACGGAGGACATAATTGGCAGTTCGGCCCCCAACGACACTTCACCGTCCCGCGATGGAAAGAAGGAAGCGAATGAGAGTGTTACGCCTGCTCATGAGGAGGAATTCAAAGAAGGGGGTTATGGATGGTGAGATTTCCTCCATTTTCGTTCAATCATCTCTTCTCCCTTATCTCTGCCGGGGAGAGGGAATACCCGAGATGTCGAAAGGGAAGCAGTAAGACGATACTAACTTGTATGACAGGGTTGTCGTCGGCTGTGTGTTTGTGTTAAATGCAATCACCTGGGGTCTCAATGCTGTATGTCTCATGCTCCCTCCTGCCATATCTTAAACAACCCATATGCGTCAAAGACATAGCCCTACTCACTGTAACCGAAAGTCATTTTCCGTCTTCCTCTCACATTACCTCAACTCGGGAATTTTCCCAGAAAGAAATCCAATCATCCTCGCCTTCGTCGGTGGATTGTCATTTTCCATTGGTATGAACCCTCAAGCTCAATGTCGTTCCCAATATGTGGCAATTGATAATACAGCTACCCCTTTTATTGTCCAATCAAAGTATTTTGAGCTCATTTAGGCACCTTGCTGACCCAATCGATTTCAATCTAGCTCTCTTAGCAGCCCCATTATGTACCATAATGATTGCCAACTTTGGAACGAGGCCAACCATGGCCACTGGAGTTTTGATTCAGAGGTATGTCTTCCGCCTATCAGTACTTCACAACATTAGCTGACAGCCCCGTCTTCTCCCATGTATAGTGTTGCTCTGGTAGGTGCCTCTTTTACCAGCAAAGTGTGGCATCTGCTGCTTTCCCAGGGCTTCGCCTTCGGCCTCGGCATGGGTTTCACATTCAATTCCACTGTGTCCATCATCCCGCAGTGGTTCCACCGCCGCCGTTCCTTTGCCAACTCCATATCGACATCGGGCTCGGGCTTCGGTGGGCTCGCTTTTGCTCTGGGCACCAACGCTATGATTCGCAACCTCGGGCTTGCTTGGGCCTTCCGCCTCCTCGCTATCCTATGTTTTGTGGTGGGAGGTATATGCTGCATTTTGTTCAGGGATAGGAACAAGGCTGTAGGGTCCGTTCTTCGCGCCTTCCACGGTGATATTTTGCGAAGAAAGGAGTACTGGCTTCTCTGTATCTGGGCCTGGTTCTTCATCTTTGGCTATGTTATCATCCTGCTCTCCATTACGGACTACTGCGTTACTATGGGGATGCCGAGCGATAAAGCCTCTTTGGTTGCTGCCATGTTCAGTTGTAAGACCACCAATCCACTCCTCCCAAGGACGGCCCTTCCCATATGACCCTTTTGTCCATCATGAGCCACAGCTAACCCACTTTTCACAGTATCCCAGGGTTTGTCACGCCCCATAATCGGATTTATGAGCGACAAGTTCGGACGGATCAACATCGCCTCCTTCTGCACAGCGTCGGCCTGCGTCTCATCCTATCTACTCTGGACACTTGCTGGAAAGTATTTCCCGGGGGTCATGGTGTATACCCTCTTATTCGGTGGCACCACTGGGACTATCTGGCCTGTTATTTCTCCTGTCACTTCCGAAGTGGTTGGGCTTCAACTCCTGCCCTCTGGTATGTGTATTCTCTTCGCTTCTAATTCCATAGGCGGACTTGCAATTACCAGCTTTTAGTTTAGACTCATCACTAATACGGTTTATGCCTACAGCTTTCTCCTTCCTTTGGCTACTGCTTGTGATTCCGGGAACTTTTGCGGAGCCGCTTGCCTTGGCTATCAAGGGCACAGGCTCTAATGCGTATTTAGGCATTCAGATGCTCGCATCTTCCGTTTATGCCATATCACTACTATCCCGTACGTTTGCAAAGCCCCTTTTCCTTGATCTTGTTCGTGCGCTAATTCCGTCTTCAGTGTGGGTTCTCCGATCCTGGAAGATTCAGGAGATGGATATCAAGGCTGCGCACCATGGCGATGACAGCCAAGATGCAGCCGGGCAACGAGAGCTCAAGAACGTCTGGGGATGGAAGAATATCTCAAAAGGATTAGTTGACTTTCGAAGACACGTCTAAACACATCTTCCTTTTTCGGAGAGGATAATTTCCCATTTACACCTTTTTTTTCGGTTACATTGCATACTACGATCGGCAGGGGCATCTATATTCATCATCATCGTATTGCATCTTGCATCACATCTTCAGGACTGGTTCATGACAAATTCAAACTCGCTATGGCATATTTCAATCAATTTATAGAGTAATATTCATAAAAATTTGCCTTGTTTTCATAACGCCGCACAGGACGCACCATTCTGCAAACTAATCAGTCACACTCTATTATCTGCCTTGTAGCGGGCGGGGCCTTCATCCCTCCGAGATAGTTCGGACTCGACGACCACAAGACCTAAAAGGGCCTCGGATAACTCTAGATGAGCCACTCATATGGCAAGATACTCACATCATAAATCTCACTCAAGACCCGGGCCCGGTACACAATAATGACACACATACACCAGTTGGTTCAATCAGCATTATAAATCAACCTCGTCGCGCGGGGATCACGAATTGAAAACCCCGCAAACTAGCTCTGGCGAGAAAGCGGGCTTCCACGCCTTAATGCATAATTTCCATCGGTTTGATGCCGGAAGTCAATTCGCATCCTGATTTTATAAATTTATAAATTCGTTTCTCTTTTTTCTCTCTTGACGAAAAGGCTACTTCTTCTATTCTAGAGAAACAAAGCCTTCAACTTCCGTCTTGTAAACATGGCATCACCACCAACGAAATTCGCCGTCGCGCTATTCAAAGGTTTTCAAGCCCTCGACGTTTTCGGCCCTGTCGACGCCCTAAACTATCTTTCCAAAACACAACCTCTCACGCTCTCCCTTCTTCACACGAGTCTAGAACCCGTATCTACCCTTTTGGGCGCGACGCCCGGGAGAATCGGCCAGTTGGTTGTGCCGACGCATACGTACGACACTGCGCCCGAGGACATTGAGGTCTTGCTTATTCCCGGGGGCATGGGCACGAGGGACTTCCAGAATACGGCGCGTGTGAGGGAGTTTGTGCGCGAGAGGTATCCTCGCTTGAGGTTTCTTTTGACTGTTTGTACGGGGAGCGCGATTGTTGCGCAGGCGGGGGTTTTGGATGGGCGAGAGGCTACTACGAACAAGTTGTCTTTTGAATGGGTGCGTTCGCTCCGAAAAGATGACGGAATGTTGCCGTGTGCTGATGATTAACTTCTGTACAGGTGCAAAGCCAAGGGCCCAATGTTAAATGGCAGCGTCAGGCGCGTTGGGTAGTTGATGGGAACATCTGGACGTCTTCGGGCATTACTGCGGGTATCGACATGGCGTATGCTTTCATCGCTGAGCAATTCGGTCAAGAGGCCGCTGATGCCACCGCCAAGGGCTCCGAGTATGTCCGGAACACGGACCCGACAGCTGACCCGTTTGCTCGGCTGGATTTGTGAGAGAAATGGATTGTAGTGGTCAGGAAACTAATGCATTTTTCTGTTTGTGAGATGCAATATGTCGGGTTATCATGTTCTATTTTTAATTTCAGAGCTAGGGCCGAGAACGCTGCCCATAAATATGAATCAGCAAGGTTAAGCTGTGATCTTCACCGGCCCGAATTGGTGCTGTTGGTAAATTAACAGCAAATAACGGGCGAAAAATCAGGCCTCCTGAGTCATCGCCTCTCTGTAGTCACCATAAAATCATATCAGTCCTGCAGGGCGTGGTTGTATCAGTCGCCTTTCATACCAAAACAATTACAGCCGGGTAATTGACTCGAACGCCCAAATGGCTAAACCGGCCAGCCTCGAAAAGCGAACGAAAAAATGGCAAAGCATCTTTTCAAGCATTAATGCAAGGCAGCTCAGTACATGACAAGTGACGTAAGATCATGAGAGCGGCTCGGTCATGGTAGCAGTGTGCACATTGGGTGCATTTACACCGCAATCGCGAACTAGAAGTTGAGGACGGGCCATTCCTTTCGACACTTGAATGACTGCTTTCTTTATCGTTCTGGCGTCGGCATCTACTCTTGTTGCAGGCTGCGTATTAGGGGTAACCAAGCCTTCACGAAATGTCCCTCGCGTGGACCGACCCTCCTCCATATACTGTTAATATTCTTGATGGTTCCAACAGCAGATCAGTAATAGCTGTAACATCCGCATTGAAAAGTTCCTTTTCCCCGGCCTTTCACCGTTGGGTCCATGGAGGGGGTCCGAGTGGTGTATAATACCAAGTTGTTGTACAGTGGGAGGTCAAAAAAAACGCCAATTTTAAATTAAATTTTCGTGCCAGCCCTCGACGCGTCATAACCCTCCCTCCTTCACACTTTTCAAAAACCTCTCCAATGAC
>JADHKT010000137.1:0-20134 GCA_019925285.1 Graphium sp. VPRI43844
AACCCGTCAAATTTCCCCCCCTTCCAAAATGCCCCCAAAAAAAAAATCCCCGTTTTCATATCCCCACAAACCCCCCCCCCCCCCCCCCCCCCCCGCCCCCCGAAAGGGATCATACGGGAATCAATTTCTCGTGTTCTGTACAACATGACCAGTCAGAATACTTTGTAAACTACATGCCCCGATCAAGCCATCCACGTCATGTCATTAAAGGGCGACGACGAATAAATGTCAGTTTTGACACTAGGAAGACGAATGGATAAAAAGACCCGAAGGGACACACATGGGTTTCCTAGCCTTTTGACCAAGTGGGTTAAGCCGGACAACCCATGGATTTAGACTAGAGAAGGATTCTCTGAAAGCCTCTCCGTAGTTGACAAGATTGTCCAAGGAAGAGCAAGATTTGGCATTGAAGAAACCTATTACAGTCTTGTGAAAAAGAAAAAAAAAATTAGACACGAGGTTCTTATCAATCCACTGGCCTATGCAAATTTACGTGATAAAGAGGCTTATCTGTTGCTCTTCATCTCCGGACTACGGATTCTAAACTAATACGTATTGACACCTTGTCTTCGCTAGGATGTTCGCTAGAAAACACTAATGTTCTAGTGTATCGATCGATGGTAGACGGCATAGCATCCCAAGAACGTCAGTATTTCTTCTCTCTACTTGTACAAAGCATACTATGCCAACTCCCTTTGCCCCTTCAATAACCTGATGATCGCCTTCCCTAAGCCAATAAAACCGGTGTGACGGGCGGGCGACGCCATTCGGATGCACGGCTGCACGGCTGCACGGCTGCACGGCTGCAGCATTGCTACGCATCTCGCCTGCCCCTGACGTCCTCCTGAAGAACATACGGAGTATTCCGTAAAGAATAGAACTAATCTTATCGCACCACTCTGCTGTAACCCTGTCGCTATGATTTGGTAGAGAGGCTGCTGTTCCCCCACTACAGTGGGCCGCCAATCTGAACGGAATCCGAATGCCGAGTGGGAAAAATAGCGACAAGAACAAAATTAGTGCCAATGTCCCGCCAGGGGTATGTACTATCCTTTGCAGAACCGTTGTTAGCTTGAGGGGTTGGCTTAATGGAACCCCGAAATGAGTGGAAAACAGGGCCAACCAGGCCGAAAAAGACGGATCTCGAATGACTATTACGACAGGGGGGTCAGTGGGCGTGACAGTACGGATAGGGCAACGATGGCGAGGGAAACGAGCATCCGGACAAACACCAAATACCCTGGATCCCCCGCCCGGTCCCGTCCCTCTCTCTCTCGCAATATCTTGTAATAACTCGTGTGGTTCGACGACGGGTTCACCCAACAAGTGGCATGTCCTTTTAACGAACGTGCCATGCCTTGCCCTTAATCATGGTGGCTTTCAGGGGGTCGAATCGTGCGTTGCCAATTTGGCGACTGAGGTGGCCGTAGAAAGTACTTGTATCGCCAAGTGTAGGCTTTGGATCGGCTGCTGTCTCGGGTGTGATTTGCGGAACTGGCGGTGCCGGAGGCAACCCTGCCTGGCTATCGTTCTACGATATCGAAGGTCCGAACGGGTCGTCTAGCATCTTTCTCCGCTTCGTGTCTCTAGCGTCAGTTGTGGCCGTGCCGAAGACGGCGCCGTCCGAGTTGACATCTGCTCGGTGCTTCTTCTTGGACGCCAGCTCGCGTCGTGTGCGCTGGAGTGCTACAAGGTCAATCCTATCTGGATCGCGACACTTGTTGAGCTTCTTGACCAGGGGCCGTATAATTTCTTTGCATTCGTCCTACCATCCCGGAGTGTTAGCTTCTACCTTTCTCTCCTTGCTTTGCAGACTGGCAACCAAGGAACGGGGAAAGTCAAGAGAATGGAATGGGTCTTACCGAGCCCCAGTATCCGTCCATGCGATCTGGCCGTTCCGTCTCCAGCAATACTCTGCAGGCAAGCACCGTCTCCAGGATCTTCTTTCCCAATGCCTCGCCGGTTATAGGAGCAGGTGTTTCGGCTCCTTCTTCTTTCACCTTCACGTCGGATTCATCCTCGGGAGTCTTGAATACTAGTCCGAAGAATCTGTCAACAAGCTCTTCATCCGCCATGCTGAGGGCAGCAAACATGATTTGACTGGGCGTGTAGTGGAAGTATGCATCCGTCATCAAAGGGCTAAATTTGAGGACTTCTCTCGCGCGTGCATGGGCGTGTTCTATCCGTTTAGACTATTGTCACAAGAAGAAAGATTATTAGACTTTGAAGTTCTAGTAAAGGTCGATGGTTGCAAGGGGTGTAACTGGGTATGGCCAACCTCATCGGGGAAGATCCTCCTCAACTCGAGAATAACGCCCTCGAGGGCGCGGAAGGGGTGTCGGACGTCGAATGCAAATCGGATGCCCTGGCAAAGCAAGAACTCGCCAGCCACAATCTCTTCGGCCGTCGTATTAGGAAACTTTTCAGCAAACCTGAGAATCAGAGAAGCCCAGGTTAGCAAGGAGCTTTTGGTGACGCAGAGAAGGGGATTATGGAAGTGGCATAGGCCAAATATTTAGGAGTTAAGGGGAGTTTTCCATACTTTGACAGCCTCGTGTAAAAGCCCTCGCCCTTGGCACCGAAAAACAAACAAGTCTTGAGCAGATTCCTAGGCGGATACATCATGATGGAATTAGTGACAAAGAACCGGCGCAAAAAGATGGCGGCTGTGGCTCGGATCTCGGTGGGTAGCTCGCAAAAGGCGGCGGCGCGCAGCAGATCGACTGTGTAGAGCTTGAGCAGTGTGGTCTCTTCTTCGGCCGTCAGGAACTCGGGCAGGGGGTCGTTAGGGTTACCGGCCTGGAGACGGGCCGAGATGTGCGTCTTTGCTAGGGCGTTGGATTTGGCGCGGAGCTCGGCGAGTTTGGCGGGGGAGAAGGACCAGAGGCGGAACTGGGTGGATTGGCGGTAGCGGGCATCTTCGGTTGCGATGGCTGCCATGGCTGGATGTTTGGGGGTGGTGGTGAATAGAGATGTAGTTGATTTGACAATATGGGGGAGGGGAGGGGAGTGCTTAGTTTGTTTTGTCGTCGTTTGGGAAGCTCTTGAAGCTTGGAATGCTGTTTTTTTCTTAAGCTTTAGATGATGTCGTGTGGCTGATAGAATTTACAGGTGTGGCTAGAGGGATTGTGGCGTGTGCATGCCTCGCACATTCCTACGTAATAAACTACACCAAATCCACCAAATCCACCAAATCCACCAAATCCACCAAATCCACCAAATAAACTAGTTTACATGAAATCGATATCTTCCACTCTACTTAACATCGCTAAGGACGAGTGCGGCGTCCAATCCGACAGCGCGACGCAATTGATGCGTGGCGAAGCGTCTAGGCGCGAGGAAAGCGCCGGAACCAAAATCGAACGTATCGTTCTGGTGCGCGAGTATCCCGACGGTGAGTCGAGAGAGGTTGCCACCGGCGCCGACAAACAACCATGGCGTGTAGTTGGAGTCGATAGAGAAGTGGGGGGCACCCTCGTGGTAGTCGCGAAACATTTGAGAGCGTTCGAGGCGGTAACCAAAAGAAAAGGACGGAGCAAGGACGCTACTGTCAATGGCGTAGCGAGAAACAACCGCGAGCTCGGACTGCATCGTAGCATTCAAGCGGTTGACTGCGACATCCGCAGCGGCAGGCAGTTGAGACAACTGAGACGAATGGACCTCAGTGCCAAGATAGTAGGCCTGCATGGGATGGCCATGACTGGAAAGCGTAAGCTGCTTCGTACTGTAAAGAGAGGTTATTAAACCTCTCTTTATCCTCCAAGGCAAGGTCCATCAGTCAAAATGGTATCAAATTCAGGAGCTTGAAAAAGGGTCTGCAATTGCCCTCTCTGACAGTGGTTTTAATACAAGTAATGACGAATTCAGCCTTGAATATATTAAGCATTTCGACCAGCATTCAAAAAGCGTTTTACAAGGAGCCCATCGACTCCTTCTGCTTGATAGCTTTGGATCTCACTGCACCCTTGAATTTATTGATTATTGTGATAAGAATAATATTATTCTCTTTGCCTTTCCAGCACATTCAACACATCTTCTCCAGCCGCTTGATGTTCTGGTATTCCAGCCATATAAACATTATTATGCAAAGCAATTGATGCTATGGTTCGGAAGGGTGCAGATGAGATCACCAAGCTTGAATTTTTATCAGATATTTGGGAGGTCCGACGGCAGGCATTTAAAACATTAAAGGCCTAGTCGATCAAGGTGGTCAAGGTAACCACAGAGGTCTAATTCTTGGCTTTCTGATAGCTTGGTTGTACGGTAGTTCACGCCTGTAATACGTGAGGGGGTGCCTTGTATTCATCGAAGAACGCGTCGATAAGGCGAATCGTATGCATCAGCTGCTGCCCGTACGCTTGTAAAAAGACCATTTTCAAAGGCCCCGACGGCTTCTAAAACCCTCTTTTCACTTTGACTATAGGCAGAGGCCATGTTGTTGATTTGGTGATAGCTTGATTGAATTTGGGGGGGGAATAAAAAGTGTCATTGAGGTGGCCAGCACCAGTTTTACAGAATGACTGAAAAAAGTATTTATTTTTTTGTGGGGCATTCCTAAAAGTGGAGCGGGCAAGATTAGGGGTGTAAATAGGGTTTTCCCCTGAATAAGTCGGGGCATAGCCAACTGTAATGGCCAGCCAAGCCAACACGTAAAAAAATCCACCAAATCCACCAAATCCAATCCACCAAATCATAGGCCTGTTTTTCTTCTTTCTTTTTTAGGCCTGGCATCACATTCTTCAGAACCCCTGACTAGGGAGTACGTGTACGGAGTAGTGATTCGCGGCCTCTGTGCTAAGAGCATTGATCGAGACGACGATTGCCGATCAATGATTTGCAGTGTCCCGTACTTGTTGTTGGTCTTTTTTCCAAAATGATTTGATTTAACCTCGTATTTTTTTTTCGTCTTTACTATTTTTAAACTTGGACAGATTGCGTCAGTTGAGCTGCGTCAGGGCTTCAGCTTTCCCCTCGCTCTCCTTCTATCGTGGTGGCGTGCTTTTGCCTTTCAACAACTTTGAATACAGAGCCGAGAGCCGGTGGCGATACGAGCAGTTCTAAAACTACTCTGTAAATTTACTAAACTCGTCGCAGTAGTCGATTCTAGGTTCTTTATCCCGCCGTGTCCGAGAATTCCAACCGCTGATGCAATAGTGAAACGACCAGGAGAAAATGACAAAAGGACATGCAAAATGCATAAGCCCAAGGCATAAGACTACGGAGTATAATTGATAAAAGAGCGCATCGATCCCAACCAAGACGCATCATGCCAATGCACAGTGCAGTGCTTGTAGGCCGGACGATCCCATGTTGGACGTGCCCTGATTTTGTCTTCCCTGTATCCGTACTCCGTATTTGACCAACAGAGATCCCAAACAGCCGAGGGAGGCAGTGCAAGTCTCAAGTTGAATGGTCTCAGCGCGTCCACAAAGGAGAGAGAAAAAAGAATAGTGGACGACTTGTTAGAGATTCGCTTTGGCTGTTCCACTTCCACAAACAAGCGGAAAAGTTACTGGATCAAACCCGTCAAAGTGGACAGACAATTCGGGGGGGTTCTCTACGGTTTCCCCCCAAGTCTTGCCTGCGAACGTCAGATGCAACGACAGTTCGCACCTAGTTTACTACTAGCCACGCCAGTGGATAAAAATCCTGGGGACGCTAAGAGCCAGAGGTTATTGGAGGAGGGGTAAAGGGGCAGAAGCATGTGCCTGCAGTCCTGTTCTAGCCTAGTCGCCGAACGATGCAAGGGGGAGGGGTTGGGGATTGGTTAGTTCGGGAGGCGGAAACATGGTTGGCCAGCCACAATTGGAAGACAAGAGCCAGTCGATTCTGGACAGGTCTCGATCTTTGGGACAAGAAGAGACAGGAATGGAGTGAGCTGGCTTGAGGGCGCCAACAGATTCGAATCGAATGGCCATCGGACGGACAGCGAGAGGGTCGAGAAAAGATAAAAAAGAAAATAACCACTGTGGACGCGTCAACACTCCATTGAGTTTCCACACCCTACGCAAACGTACAAAGCCAACAGTAAACTACTGTAACGGACGGAGTAGTAGTAGACGAGTATGTACTAGACGAGTGGATAGGGCAAGGGAGAGAGAGAGAGTTGGTTTGGACACTGGAACCACGACGGCCTATCATTTCATGGGAAGGGAAGGAGTGTACTCCGTATTCCGTACTCCGTAGAACATGATTCTTCCTCTTCTCTCGGACAGAGTACGGAGTATCTCTCTTTCTTTTCTTTTCGGTTTTAATTCTCTGCAAAAAGGAGAAACAATCACCTTCTTTGTTCTCATTCGTTTGACTGGTTTCAATCCTTTTCTATTCAACCCTTTTTTCCCTTTCATTTCTTTTCATTTCATTTCTGTATAATTCCAATTCTCAGCCCATTCTCCCATAAAATCTCACGTCCACACGTCCACCAACCGGTTTGGGGCAACACCAACACTTGCATCTCGCCACATTCAACTCAACAAAACTCTTTCGCATTCCAGGGCCGGCTCCCCGAAACCGAACACGAAAAACAGTACAGTACCATTCGCCAACCTTTTTTTTTTTCTTCAGTCCTCAAAATCGACCCAGTGCTTCTAGTGTCATATCGAACCCCCTTTTTTCCCCTTTTTCCGTCTTCTTTGGCGCCAAGAAGCTTAGACCTGTCTCTTCCCCGCCAAAAGGAAGAAAGGGACGAAAAGAGACTGAAAAAGGAGAGAAAATCGATGATTGATGGTTAGCTGTTGTTGAAAAGACAACTTGGGCCCAGGTGGATTATTTTCCTCATTTCACATTCATCGTACATAGAAAACGCCACATTTACTGTAAGTTTATGCTTCTTGTGCTTCTTTTCGGGTTCCTCTGTTTGGTTGATTGTTTTCTTTTTTGGGGGGGAGAGGGGGCTTCTTTGCTTTCTTGTTGAGTTGAGGGGTTATCGAGTGACAACCCAGGCGACCGTTCAGCCAACTTGCAACTTGCAATTATCCGGCGACAATGCTTGGCAATGCTTGTGAGAAGAAGAAAACAAAAATATCGAGTTTTTGTTTAGCCCCAGAGCTGGGATTTGGTCTTTGGTCTTTGTTGTTTGCATTGCGCTTCAGACTTGCGTTGATCGACCATATGTCCCCCCTCAACCCCTTCCATGTGTGCAAGACACAGTCTGAAAAAGAAGGAAGAAATGGCATGCTTCAACGTCACTCTTGTCACTCTTGTCACTCTGGTTCTACAAGTGTCGTCAGTTTGTCTCGGCGTCTCTTATCGAGTCCTGGTGACGGAGACACACACGTTTTCCTTTAAGCTCTCTCTCAGGCTCTCCCTCTTTGCTCTTCTCATATCTCATATCTCCTATGGTCTTTTCCTCTTGCCTTGTCCATCCAGCTGGAAAAAAGCCAACAAAAAAGCCATCGAGAATAAGAAAAACTCGGTAGCCAGCCCAGCCACAACACAACCAACACCTCTCCTCTCACATGCAACACAGGCGGCGATATCGAGCTTCCAGATTCATACCTGTACTTGCCACATCTTCCCCCCATCCCCCATCTTCCGCAATAAAAAGGGAGCCTCGGACCTTGGGCCCGGCCACCATGCCATGTACAGAGTAATCTGGCCTGCATGCCACCTCGCTTCCCCCTCCTCATCTGCCTCCTCATCTGCCTCCTCATCATCTGCACCGTGATTGTATAAACCACAACCTCCCTCGTCCCGTCCCCATCCAATATTCTCGTCACTTGTTGGACTTCAACATTGGCTGGCCCGTCGATCAACCGGGAACCAAACCAACAACACATCCCGCTCCCCTTCCGACCCCTTCCCCCCCCCCCTTCCCACAATCTTGTTTTTCTTACCTGTTGCCCCCCCTCTCCAATACCCGGCCCGCGACACTGTCCCGTATCCGGGTCAATTGGCTTTTGTGTTGCATTTCCCATTGAGCCGCCTTCGTCCCGTGTAAGGTGACAAGAGGGCAAGCTTCCCTCTCATATCCCTCTCATATCCCTCTGATATCCCTCGCACATCTATTTCTGGGACAACCTGCACACCCTTATCGATTTTATGGGAATTGCCATAACGAGACACGGGGTTTTTATCGATTTTTTTTTCTTTTTTCTTTCTTCTTCTTTTTCTTTACTTTCACTTCTCCTCTTTCAAAGGAAATAATAGTCAAATCCCATAATCCTAATCCAGTCTCCAGTTCGCCCACATCTGCCTATCTGGCTTGACGGCAACCTGGTCTGTTAGATCTCTCCCTTTCAGCTGGCCAATTCGCAGTCCCAAAGGCAATACGGAGTACGGAGTACAAATCTAAGGCTCTCGAGCAAAGCTTATACTGTGGGTTCCTCCCTACCTTCCCTCTACAAGTACCTTCCCTGCCTTCTGTTACTTTCCTCTACCGCGTAGCTTGCTCGCTAGCTTCCCTCTATTTTTCTATTTTTTTTTTTTCTATTTTTATTCCTCTGTCTCTTTTGTTCGAGGTCGCCCTTCTGTCGGGTGTCCTGCGATCGCTTCTAGGCTCGGCCTTTTAGCTATTCTTGTCCCTTTCATTCCTAGCCTCCCATATCTTTTGGATCCCCCCTGCATCTCGTCCTATTCATCATCCCTAATTCATGTGTGCCCTTTGAGAAAATTCCTTTGTTTGAGCTTCTGTCTGGGTCGAAGCAGCTCGCTCCTTCCCTCCTTCCCGCCAATACTCATAATACTCTGGGTCTCATTCTCTTTATTTCTTCCCTCTCGCCTCGCCCCCTTTCCCTTCCTTTATTCCTCTTATCCACTCTTATCCAAATCTGCCTTCTTCCCAACTCGCTCGTTTCGAACCCCCTCGAAATTCGCTCTACTTTAGGACTTGAGTCGACAACCTTTTTACCGATGCATAAACCTGAAACTAATAACTAATACATTGACTCGCTGCAGCCCGAGAACGGCAACGTCAACAACCTTGGTCCCTTTCCTACATTAAACCATCACGTGCCGGACACTTGGTTGCATCCATCCCATCCATCCCATCCATCCCATCCATCCCATTCTCCCATTCTCCTTCGTTGATCCCTTTCCAAACCCCTTCACCACAAAGATACACCCGCATACACAATGAATATCGGAAAGAAATTCGACCGCGCCTTCCAATGGGCTGGCGAAAAGATGGGCGGCGAGGCCAAGACTTCGCTGCCTGAATCATTTCGAGCCCTCGAGAACGAGATGAACCTACGTATCGACGGCGCCGACCATCTCCAGCGCAGCATGAACACGTATATGAAGTGGCTCACCCGTCGAACGGAGTCGTCCGAGGATAGGGATCGGTTGACGCCCCTTGCTTTCCTCGGCTTCGCCATGGTTACGCATGGGAACGACTTTGAGCACGATTCGGAATACGGTGCCTCTCTTCTCGCTATGGGCCGTGCTCAACAGCGTCTTGCTGGTATGCAGGAACAGTACGCCGCCGATGCTACTTCAACTTGGCTCGACAGCCTTGACCGATCCGTAGCCATGATGAAGGAATATCAGGTACGACAAGCCATCTACTCAGGGGGCTTGTACTTGCCCCGCTATGCACCGTGTAGCCGATAGACTAACACGCTTCTAATAGGCTGCCCGCAAGAAGCTTGAGAACCGCCGCCTAGCTTACGATGCCACTCTTTCGAAGGTGCAAAAGGCCCGCCGCGAAGATTTCCGTATCGAGGAAGAGGTTCGAGCCGCCCGCGCTAAGTTTGACGAGTCCACCGAAGACGTAGCTCGCCGAATGAACGACATCAAGGACTCGGAGCAAGACGCCACCAACGATCTGTCACGCTTCCTCGATGCCGAATTAGCCTACCACGAACGCTGTGTCGAAGAGCTCCGTCGCGCACGCGCCTCCATGGCCACGGGCTCCTCTGCCCAGATCTCCAACACTTCCTACGACCGCCGCCCCGTGAACCGCCAGCGTGCCAGCACAATGGACCACTCCTCGTTCCGCACCAACACGGGCTTCTCGTCCCACTCGGACAGGTACTTTGGAAACGGCGCAACCATGGCCACGCCACCCTACGAAGACGGCAATGTCGACCCCCTTCCTTGCATCTTGTCCCGGTCCAACACAAACTACCGCCCCTCTCGACCCCTGTCACCACCATCGCCTCCCGCCATGCGTCCTTCGATCCAACGATCCCCCACGCACCAGACCCCAGCCGCATCCTACGAACGCCGCGTCGTCTCGTCAACGGGTCCCATTGGCGGCCGAGCAACTCCCCTCCGTTCTCTCTCGCGCGTAGACACATCGCAAAGCAGCGCCACAGCCTCGTACTCAGACGACGTCTTTGGAGACCAGCACTCGGACACAGCCGGCAGCACAAGCCCCTCGTGGGCCGAGCGCTCGGCAAGTCCCGCGACAAGCATGGCGAGCTCCAACGTGAGTCTCACGCGACACGCCACAACGGGCAGCATGAGCGGTCCCCCCGCCGCCGGCAGGAAGGCGCCGCCTCCACCGCCGCCGAGCCGTGCTAAGAAGCCGGCACCGCCCCCCGTGCCCGTGAAGCGAAACGGTCTATGAGGGGGGACCCAAGGTGCACGGGCTGGGAATTGGACAAGTAATAATAGCAAAAGGAACAGTGTTTAAATATTGCATTGCCCGGCCGGGCCCCCAAGCAAGGATTTTCTTTTTTTCTTTTCTCTTATGTCTTGTTCTTTATTTGTCGGGTTCGGTTCGGCTTATGTGGAAAGGCTAGTGGCAAGAGATGAAACTTGAAAGGCCATGCCACGCCAACCAAGGGCAAAAATGTATTGTATAGATTGTTTATTTCCCCGTCCGTGTACACGGCACACGGCGTGAAAAAAGAGAAATGAGAAATGAGAAATACGGCACGTGCCATCCAAGTATGTTAGGAAATGGAAATGAAATGGTATTTCTGTTCTGCTCTCATCTCTTTGTATCCTTGAATTGTGAACCATCAAGTGAAAAGGCAACATGTAATATTAAGCTATCCGCTCAGCAAAATGTTCAAAACAAAATGCCGCTACGCTGTCTAGTCCAAGCTACTTTCTAACATTGTCCAAACGATGCAAAGAGTGTTTTCAAGAAAGGCCCAGGAAGGAAACCAAACTTGACATCCAACATGGGACAGAAAAAAAAAACATGAAAAGAGAGAGAGAAAAGGAGCGAGGGGGGGGGAGGGGAAGACAAGCATGGGCATGGGCATGGGCATGGGCATGGGAATGGGAATGGGCCAGGGGCCTTGCTAATCCAGACTATCCAGACTAGGCCTCTTGGCCTCTTTGGCCTCTTTGGCATTGCCGTCCCTCGCCAAGTCAACAAAGTCTTCACAAAGTAACCTTTCGAGCGTGTCAATGTCAGAACCGGCCTGGCGGCCAACCCGGGCTCGCCACTTAGGCAGTTGCGCCATGATTGCGGGCGCCCTGTGGTAAAAGTGCTTTTCCACCACGTCGAGCCACAAGCAAGGAACGTCGTAGGGCCACTGGTTACTGTTCAAGGCGGCAATGTCCGGGCAGTGCGGAGGCGGCGATGGCGAAGGCTCCGCGGGGTTGTACCGTGTGTGTTGGACCCATTGCCCGTCCAGCTGTGTCATGTTGAGATTGTGGTTCTGGGCGTGATTCAGGAGGCCCTTGAGCGTCAAAACGGCAAAGCGTCTCTTGGCAAGCCAGTAGAGCATGGCGTACCGTATTGTGTATGTCATAACATTGTCGTTGTACGCCCTGCTCAAAGAAGTCGAGGTGCGGTGGGCAGCGCCCGGCTCGTTGTAAAATGGTTCGTCGCAGAAGATCATGCTCTGGATTGAAACGAGGACCTGGAGTATAGTGGACTGCTGCGGAAGCCAGCTCTCGCCATGCCAGGTACCCAGCAAGGAGAGGCACACTACGGTGGGAGACGTTACAAGGGTCAGCTCCTCGTTACACATAGCAACGGCGCGCGCGCGCAGGAAGAAAAAGGTGGTGAGAAGAGGAAAGAAAGAGAGGAAAAAAGAGAGGGAAAAAAGAGAGGGAAAAAAAACGTACCCTGGCCCGAGTTGTACAGATTCGGATTATGCCTCATGTTTCCAGTGTTCAAAAACTGCATCATGGGAGGCTGTTGAGGGTATGTCGCCCTGCAGTACAGCTCAAACTCGTAAAGACCATTTTGATACGGCGTGCCATGGGGCCCAACAATGATGGCGCGCGCGACACCCATGTTGGATTCGGCATAGCGTACATAGATGCCACCGGGCAGCGACGTCTGCATGCTCGTCATCTCAAACACCAGCCTCCTGATGCGCATCCGCGACACCACCTGCAACTCTTCATCTTTGGCAATCTTAGTGCCGAATTTCGAAAAGGGTGTGAGTTGAGCGTCCGACACCACCGTGATGGCGTGTTGGCGGTGCCATCGGGCGAGCATTTGTTCGTGCCACTCCTGCCCTTTGGGCTGCGCAGTCAGCTCCCATTCCATTTCGTTCTGCGCTCCCGGTCGCGCAGCCGAGAGCTTGCTGTCTGCACCCCCCTTCTCTCCGCCCGTTGCATCTCGGAGGCTGAGATCCGAAATGGCCGTGGCCGAATAGTGAATCGTCACATACCTCACAAGCCAATCGTACAGTTTCACGGCCCGGTGGTTGTTGCTTCGAATGGCATCTCTAAGCGACGATTTAAACGCGTCGGGGTCCGTCACAATCTTGGCTTCCAACGATTGAGCTTGCACCCGCCATTGTTTCAAGTACTTTATAATGGAATCGCGGGGGGTTGCCTCCTTTTGCTTTCCCTTGACTGCCAACCTACCCCAGCCGCCTCGTTTCGGTCTGGAGAACGGGAGCGTGGCGTCAGCGGCAAGGCCCGCCAGTCGTTGGGCCGGCGAGTATTCGTGGCGACGCTCGCAGAGGACGTGGCCCAATGCGTAGTGCCGCGACATGGTCTCGAGGAGATCAAGGGCACTCGCGTACAAGCTGATGCTTTCGTTGGTTCCAAAGTTGCCGTAGAGGAAGTCGCGCTTCGTAACGTCCTCCAAATAATCGAGAATGGGGCTTCGGCGAAACATGGCGACGACGACCTCGGTCATTCTACTTCCTGGTGTCTCGGCTTTGAACAAGCCAGCGAGGCTGGTGGCGCAGATGGAAAACGTCTTTATCATTCGGGTATCCCGTCCCAGCTGCTCCATTCGTGCTCTAGCCGAACTCGAGCCGAGCTTGGAGTCGGTATTGGGAATCGCGTTCGTCGGCGGCGCCAGTACATTTCCTAACCCGAATACTTCGTCTGGCGTTTCTTCACCAGGCATTGTGCCCAAGGCCAAAGACGCTGCCGATTCCCAAGATACCTCGGGCACCAGGATACTGTCCGAGCTATAACCTACCCCCCTAGGCAGAGTCGTCGTTTTAGGCGATATCTTGGCCACTTTGTCGCTCACCCACCTAGAGAGCTTCTTTTCCCTCTCTTTGATGCTATCTTCCGTCGTCTCGATGCGAAGCACCACCCACATGAGAAAGATCCAGCCCTTGGGACAACATCCTTGGACCTCGATCCTACCCTGGCCGGTAAAAGATTGCGATTGCACGACCGTGTCCATCCAGCCCGTCAACGTCTTTCCACACCCACCACAGGTCTCCGCCTCGCAGTATGCACACATGATTCTACTGGTGATGCGACCGTCCACACGTGAAAGTGACGGCGGCGGCAGGTATGCAGGGAGTCTCTGTGTTGGAGTATCGCCGACCGTGTCCTTAGTAAGGGGCTCTGAGCTCCAGCTCAACCATTTTTGTGCCCTTTCCATTACCTCCTTGACGTATCTCTCCTGTGCCTCGCCACTTTCCAAGAGCGTCCGACTGCATTTCCCACACTTTATACTCTTAAACACATTGCAGAGAACTTCGAGTTGGGCCTGGTCGTTTTCCGGAGCATGGACAGGGTATTCTTGAATCTCCTGAAACTCGGCAGGTGGTACGAAGTTTTCCGGGAAATTATCCAAGGGTGCCGCGGCCGGTATTTCGGTTCCGGGAACGAATCTTGGGTCCGATGAGTACGGGCCCTCCATATCTGCACCAGGAATGTCGCGGCGGCCACTCTCGCTATAGTTGGAGACAAGTTGTTGCTTTGCGGTTCGAAGTGAATCGTTTCGATTTCTTCGAAATAAGAAAATAAATACTTCAAATAGAGTTGCTTTGAGTTGGTGGTAAGACGGATAGATAGGGCTGTTTTCGATCAATAATCGTAGGCGGCATACACTCGCGTAGATGTGGTTGACAAGCTTTACTAGTACGTACATATTAACAACATTTCGGGAGCTTTGCCCATGTCATCATAAAACCAAAGCCTCGATTAATAAATATGAGGCCATGTTCAAGACAGTACGAGGCAAGGGCCAGAGTTGTCCCCGCCAGGACCTACATTTCTGACGAGAAATGAGGAGAATTGAGGAGAGTTGAGGAGAGTTGAGGAGGTAGAGTTAAGGGGGGAACCCTAGGAAAGTGCCAACTACCCTTCGGAAAGGTTAAGGGTCCCCCTTTTATGCAGGTTCGACGGAGACTTTGGGTAGCCCAGGCAGCCTCTAGGGGCTCTATTACGAAAACTTGCGGCAATGGCACAGTCGTCCTAGCTGCGCGGGAGCGAACGCCACCAGCGATAGGCTCGGCAGAAAGAATGTACAAGAGACAACATGTGAAGAAAGTGGTATGGTTCATAAAAGGGACGAGGTAGCACCGGCCTTCCGAGTTCCATCCTGTATTGTAGGTGTCTTGTATGGCCGGGAGAGGCTTACAAGCCTTTAATAAGGTTGAGAGGGGAAAGGGTCCAAGGGTATTTCGCGAGGCAAAGGGGGATGATTCGATGATTCGGGCGTCTCTGAGGGCCATTTCTCTCTTCTCAAAGGAAGCTTGCCCGACTACTCGTACCTTTCCGTTCCTTCCTTCCACTTATAGCCCAGCTCCTTATCCTCAGCGTCATTGCCCATACTTTTCACTTCCATCCAACCATATGACCTTCTTCCTTTGTGGTTCTGGGCGTATTAACATGCAGTAGGACACTGTCGTCTCTATGCCAAACCCTTTCTATCCCTCTAGTGGGCCTTGATCCAATGGTCAGGAGACTGTTGTTACCCGCCGAGAGACTGACGAGACTGGGAAAGAGACGGGCAACAAGAGGTTTGAGCGTGATGGCGCAGGCAACGCAAATGGCGAGGTTTATTTCGCACAAAGTCCAGTATGTGATTTGTGTCATGGATAAGGCGTGGTTGAAAGCTGGATTAGCAAAGTTGTCGAATCCTTTAATCATGTCCAGAAGACGAAGAATCGAAATAAGGCAGACTCTGATATTCATCATGGTTAGCCTCACGCCTCGCCTCGGAAATTGTGTCATTTGAAACTTACAGGAACCCAATGGCAAAAATACATATCGTCATAATCTTCCGCTTAAGAGGCATAGTCAACCTCCAAACGGCCGGCAAAGGCAAAAAGAATATCATAAAGTCGGTAGCCATGTGCAATCCAGTATTACTCCAGAAGAACGGCAACGAATGACAATAGGTATTAGGATCAGCCTGTAAGGAAACGTCCCAAAAGGCGCGCAGCGGAATGCATGATGTGAGGATGACGGCGAAGGCCCAGAGGTTCGAGAGTACCACGATGGCGAGGATGATTTTGCCGGCGGTGCGGACTTTGCTGTAGGCGAAGACGAGGATGTAGAGGAGGAGAATGGCGATTTTGGTTAGGCAGAGGGATGCGGCGTAGAAGAATAGGGATACTAGGGATGTCTAAAGGGACAAACTGTCAGTCTCTTCTTCTTGGCTTTATTCTTCTTGGCTTCCAACCTTGAGCAAGTGTTGAAACATGGACGGATCATATTGTGCCTCCCCGCTCAAAGACCATAAGAAAAGATAAGAGGAATTCGAAACGGCGCGGTAGGAAGAGACGTAAGGCATGATCCGGTCAAAAAGATCATATATCTACTCTGTAGACCATAAGACAATCGAGCATCATTACCCGGACCAAATCCTGTCCCGTCCAATCATTCCCCAACTCCTACCTGAATGTCGAAAATCAGAACAGGAGATCTCTCGTCTGTCTTTCTTCCTAGGAAAGTTGGAATACTATAAGTACATGTAGGAGATATCACCATTCCATTCTCTCAAAGCCAGCCTTCCCTTCCATTTCGCCTAAAAGAGTTTTACCATAGCCAATTATAACGCCATACCTATCCCCCATATCACATCAAAAGTTCCCTCCAATCAACCCGCAACAAGAAACATGCAGCAATTTCCAACTTCATCTCCGGAAGAAAAGAAAAAAAACTGGAAATCCGGGGATTCGGGAAGCATAACGTCCAGAGTCCAGGGGGAGAGAGAGCCTCACAACACAACACCCAAACTCTCTCTCCAGAAACCCAACAACATAACAAAGTGCTCTTCTCGCAAAGCAGAAAACCCACCAAACTCGGCAGAAAAAGACCGATCCTAAGTAAAAAGGAAAAAAAGAAAAAAACTCAAAAGATGAGCCGGGCCGTAAACCCTTCACAACCAAAGTCCAAAGTCCAATTCATCCTCAGTCCTATTTACTCCTATTTACTCCTATTTACTCAATAACCGAAAGTTTAAATGTACTTCCAATAAAGGAAACGAAAAGGAAATTAAACAAAGAAAAGTAAGAGGTAAGAGGTAAGCTCAATGCCATGAAGACCGCAAAGCTCAAACACATGACACCCTAACCCACAACTTCATCATCCCCTGGCCGTCTCAGGTTTCTATGACTAGGACAATTCAGACCACGGGGCCACGGGGCCACGGGGCGTAAACCAATTTTATACAGAAAAGGTACTGGAGCCGTGGCTCGTCTACAAGTAATACACACGCTTCTAGAACCATTTCCTACCCGGTCCTGCCCGACCCTGACCGATCCTGACCGATCCTGAATGCAACGTGCGCGCTTCATCAACCGTCTCCAATAGAACGTGTTGTGCTCTGTAGAATGGAATAATAATCTATAATATGAACCTGCCGCCCAAACAAAACGTGTATCCGCAAAAGCTGTCGCCGTGGTCTCGTCGCAACAATCCGTGTCCTCTTGCCTCTTGCGTATTGATATCCATCTCAATCCGTACGCTTCCCCTCTTGTGGGTGCTCACAGGACAGACTTGGGACAATGGAGCCCGGCGCAGGCCTGTGTATCCTCACCATGAGACCCTGGAAAGAGAAATCGCCTAGTGCTGCTTTTGTTTCTACCTCGTACAATCCGTCCGGAGAGAGTCAAGAAAAAAAAAGAATGCTAAACAGGTGCCTGCCATGGACAGCTCGGCAAAAGCCCGCCCATTTCTCATATCGCATCAATCTTGTCATATCTAGGCCTCGTGGGCCAACATTCTTCCGTCCACCGTTGCTAAACTGCCTGTCCTCACAACATTTGTACAGGAGCAAACCAAACAGTCGAAACTTGGCCGCCCCTAGAATGCTAAACATCTGCCCGGTCTACCCGGCAATCCGCAGCCGGCTCATTCAGGGTGCCGTGTTGCTCGGTTGATGGTGATGGGCGGGTCCCGGGGCCTGTTGGGCCGCTCCTTGCATGGGTATCGGTATTGGTGCTGTGGCGTGAGCGTGGGCAATCGGGGGAAATGCGATTTGAACGTCGTCTAGCGCCATGTCCACCAACGTCTCGTCGTCCAACGCTTCCGTTTCTTCGAAATCAACATCGGCGTCGCCCTCTACTTGGCCTGGAAATCCGTGCTGTGGCGCTGTAGGCGGCGGTGGCGGCGGCGGTGGAGGCGGCGGAATGCCTTGTCCGTTCAGTGTGGCTGGATCATTGGCCAGTGCCTGGTGTGTGTACCAGGCTGGATGGCCTCGGAGACTCTCATATTCGGGACGGCTGTTTAGGTAGTCGCGGAACTTGTGCACACATGCGCCTGAAAAGACGCAAAACACCAGTCGTTGGTGTTCCGTAAACTCGGGAGGGGGCTGTCGACCAAACTGCTGAAACTCTTCGCGAAGAAACGCCGCGACGCCTGTCAAACTGAGGTGGGTGAGACGTGGGCAGGCATTCAAGAGTCGGATAATGCTCTAAAGAGAAAGAGATTCTTGTTAGCAAGCCCGCCAGTCTTTTTTTTCCTTCTCTTCTTTCGGGCTGGAAGCCCTGACACATGTTTTCCGGGGGGGATGGGGGGCCGAGGGGAAAACCCGAGGGACAAAAGTGGTGTAAAGGGGATGGAAAATACCTTGAGAGTCAGGTTCAAGCAGTAGCTGAGGTGTACGCGTTCGAGGTTGGAAGCGAATCCCTCGTCGGCAATCGTGTTTCCGTGTGCGTCGCGACGTAACCGAGGGCGGTGGCTCGCCTTGGCCAGGGCGAGGACCGATTCGTCCGTGATGTTGCTACATTTGACGAGCCCGATGCGCTTTAGTTTGGGAAGCGTGGCTAGGCGCATGACCGAAGCGTCCGTCAGGTTGGTGCAGCAGCCAAGATCAATGTAGCGGATGCGGTTGCAAGACTGCACAAGGTGCTTCACGGCATCGTCGGTAATCTGGGAGCAGTGACCCAGGTGTACGTAGTGTAGGTTCTTGCCTAGTCTCGAGATGGCCACAACGGCAGCGTCTGTGATATGTCGGCACTTGGCAAGGACGAGATTGCGCAGGCGGGGAGCGACCTCGATGATTTTTTGGACAGCCGAATCTGTCAGGCTGGTACATGCCGTGAGGTCCAAAATGCGTAGGTGGTCGTACGTCTTGTTGGGGGGGAGCGAGAGGAAGGCCGAGTCGCCAATCAGATTGCAGTTAGCTAGCCGCAGCTCGCGTAGGGCTCGGCCCTTGACGAGCAGCGACGTGATGGGTTCGTTTCCGATTTTGGTACACTGGTGGAGGTCAATTTCGAGAATGTTGCGGCAGTGCTGCGCAAAAGCCTCGACGGCCGAGTCTTGCAATTGTTCGCAATCGTTCAATTTTAGCTAAGAGAGGAAAAAAAAAAGAAAATCAGCACCACTCATCATTCAAATGCCCGCAACGGCCAAGACTTACCCGTTTCAGGTATTTACAGCTCTCGGCCAAGAGAACCATGGATTCGTTGGAGATGCGATAGCAGCCGGACACGTTAAGCCCTTGGAGACGTTTGCAGTGCTTGGCCAGGGCTTCTATGGAGCTCTCAGTAATGTGGAAATCGCCCGACACGTCGAGGGCCAGTAAATTTGTGTTGTTCTCGACGAGGGCTTGGAGGCCCGAATCCGTAAGCTTTTTGCAGTTGGTGAGCGTCAGTCGCTCGACGCGGTTGCACATGCGGAGAGGGTCCACGCTGCCATCGCTGACATTCTCGGCTAGGGAGGAGAGGTTGAGGCGCTTGACGAAGTCGTGGTAGGCAAAGAAGGGGCGTTCGACACCGAGGGCCTGGCAGATGAATTGCAGATTTTCCCACGACGTGCAGGCCGGACGATGCCAGAGGAGCTCGACGGCATTGCGCGCCCAGCGCTTACAGGTGAGCATGCAGTTGCGGAGCTCATGGGGTTTGTCGAGGCGCTGGAATATACTAATGAGGATTTCGTTGGGCAGGCGGTTGACCGTCGAGTGGCAGGTGTCGTCGACCTGCATGTCTTGGAGGTTGCCACCGAGGGAGGACTGCGAGTCGTTGGTGGCGAGAAAGAAGTCGGACTCTTCGTTATCGGCAGGAGCAGGTGAGTTTGTAGACGAGGACGACGGGGAGTCCTGCTCCTCTGGTGACCGTGCCGACGCGGCGAGGACATCGAGGGAGGGGGCCGCAGGCCTCATTCTGGGCAGTTGGCTGTAGCCAAAGAGGTGCGCTGCGGTGTTTTGATGAAGAGTATTCCGTCTTTGAAGAGAGGGATGGAAGGGAGTTCCAAGGCCACTCCAGTCGAGAACAAGAGGGAAGGATAAGCTGGTCGGAAGAGCTCTGGGGGCGAGGTGTTCGGAGGGAAGGCTGTTGTTGATAATTAATCAGCGGGACCCTGGTCGTTTAGTGACGATAGGCGAGGGGGGGAAGTCGAAAAAAAAGTCGACAAGCAGGCGCTTTGTTTAAGTGCATAAAAAGGCCAAAGAGGGGTAGAGGTAGAGAGGGGGGTGCAGTTGGAGCTGGAGGCGATTGCACTTTTTGGCATCCAAGGAAAAGAAGACAAGGAAAGCAACGCCTGAACCAAGGGGGGGGGGGGGGGGGGGGGGGCGGTACACAGGGGACGAAGGAGGGGGGGGGGTTTGGGTGGGGTGTTGGTGGGGAGGGGGGGT
>JADHKT010000137.1:20144-68161 GCA_019925285.1 Graphium sp. VPRI43844
GGGGGAGCTTCAACAGGGAAGAATGAAGGAGGGGTGGTTAGGTAGGCTTTTGGTAGGGTAGGCGGATGGTGATGGTGGACACTCTCCGTACGTTGCCCCGTAAAAAGAGGGATAGTGTTTCTCCGTACTTTGTAGGGTATGGAGTCAACTTTGTTGGCCGGGGTTGCGTTGCTGGCTTTGTGCTTGGTTGCTACAGCTCATTGGGCGGTGTGCGCTAGGCCAGTTGATTTGCGGCCACCAACCACAGCTAACCAGAGCAAGGGGGCAAAAATAGGAACGAGAGGGTCTGGGCGAAGATGACGGGTGAGAGGTGTGACTTGTGTGCGCTGCAATCTTCACCCGCTCGGGATAGCGGCGGTACTTAGGACCAGAATAGAAACTTGTTTTGTGATGAATCCTAGGTTGTGTTGTGATATTGAAAAAGTGATGAGATGATTTTTATTTTTTCTCCGGTACTTGTTTGACTCTGCTCCTTCTTATGACTCCCCGTTTTTTCCCCTTTGTTAATCCCCTTCGATAGAAAAAAAAAAGGAAATACGGCCTGTCCTCATGACCAGGCCACGTAATAACAAAAGCTGGGAACCCAAGTACGGAGACCAGCACCTCTTGCGTACAAGTAGTTGGGCAAAGATTATCTGCCTTGTAATTAACCAACAGCCGCAATCAGCTGCCAGAGCCCCCCATCCTTGGCCACGATGCAACCTGATTACTGGCGATGACCCCTCAACCCCTCTCTTCTGACATGTCTTGTACATCTTGACAGCCTCGTACTGTCACAAGTCTACTATATCCTAACTTATTTTGATCTACAGTTCGCAGATGACAAAAAAGAACAACCAGTACCAAGCACTCGTAAACAACAGCAGAAGCATGCGCTGCAAAATGGCACAACGTGGTACTGGGGGAGAAGGAAATAGCCATCTTCCCAGCAATTCCTTGCTGTCCTCGATGCGACGAGTACACATGTAGCCTGCCGCGCCCTGCACATCTACAAGCCCCCCCCCCCAAAATGTCTTGCACGTTCCCGTGCCGATCCTTTTCCACGTCTTCTTCCCAACTTTTTTCTTTCATTGCGTGTGGTCTGGGACAACACCTGGTTTTGTGCCAAGGCTGGCACAATGTCTCTGTTTCGTAATTCCCTTCTTGGACCGATAAGAAGGGGGAGAGTATGGATGGGAGGAAAAAGGAGAGGTCTATTTTCAAGTCTACAGACTGTTTCTCTTGATAAGTCGATTAGGCGCTCTACCAAGTACAGAGTATTACGCAGTACGGAGTAGTGTGACGGGTTTTATTCCCAGGAGCAAAATTAGGAAAAGGACTCGTAAAAAGTGCTGGGGCAGTCATGCAAGAACAATTGTGTCACATGACAAAATGACGTCGAGTCATCCATCGTTCCTCACTTGAAAGCTCCAACGCTTTTTTTTTAATGATCAGGGATTTATTAGCAGTGGTATTCTCTGACGATGGTGATGCAAGTACGAAATAGTCCAGCAGGCCCATCTCACCCATTGTGATTCAATCATTCAGGTACGTCTGCCGGTTCCTCTATCATTCGACTTGTGCAAGAAGTTGTATGTGTGCCCTAACCTACTCCCGTGCATACACAGTCTTGTCATCTGCCCCAAACCTAATCACCACCTAATCACCCGACATGGTTTGTTCCTCCAATTAGTCACTACAACACCGCTCCCACCCACCATACATTGATACATTCCATACCATGACAAACACCGCCATGCTCCTGCGCAGAGCTCCTCTACGAGCAGCCCTACGGGCAAAACCCACACCGCGAACTTCTTTCGTCACTCCCCGCAGGACGGTATTCGGTCGACCCGGAACCCAAGGCGCACGAGCCCAAGAAACGCTCAACATCAACAAGCTAGCCGAATCCTCGAGAAATTATGACCGCGATCGCACAATCTTCCTTGCAGCCGGTGCCGCCGCCGGTGTCATCTCCTTCATCTACACAGCCTGGAAACTCAAAAAGGCCCTGGACCGAAAGAAGTCGGCGTCGGAAGACAGCGGAACCGCCCAACTAGACTCTAATACGCCGACCAATGTATTTACAACCGAGGCGGGCACAAAGCGCAAGGTTGTCATACACGATGAGAATGGAACGGAACTTGTGCCCACCGGTCACAAGGTTGTCCCCACCTTCCCACGACTCATCACCCTCCCATCATCAGAGGATGGCGGTTCGCCCGTCGAGTACACACTCGTAGGCCACGGCCTCCGAACAGTCAGCTTCCTATCTATTCACGTATACCTCGTGGGCTTCTACATGGCCTCATCCGACATTGCCACACTGCAGAGCTACCTGGTCAAAAAGGTCAACCCGCTCGCAACGACACTCGTGCCTGGCGAGAAAGACACTTTACGCAAAATGCTCCTCGACCCGTTTGAAAGCGAAGCCACCTGGGACACTCTCCTCCGCGAAGCCGGATGCCGCTCAGTAGTGCGCATCGTGCCCGTGCGAGACACAGACTTCCATCACCTCCGCGACGGCTTCATGCGCGCCATTACCGCGCGCTCGCAATACGGCCCCGAGGCTGCCGCCTACAAGGACGAGGAATTTGGCGTCGCCATGCGCGAGTTCAAAAACATGTTCAACCGCGGCAAGGCGCCCCGTAAAACGGAGCTCATTCTCACGCGCGATGCTGGCGGCAAGCTCACTGTCACGTACGACTCGGGCAAATCGACTGGTCGTGAGGTGATCGGCCACGTCGACGACGAACGTGTCTCGAGACTTTTGTGGCTCAATTACCTCGGCGGCAGCAAGGTTGCGTCCGAAAATGCACGTGAGAATATCATCCATGGCATCATGGAGTTTGTCGAGAGGCCTATCGGGACCGTTGCCGCGCAAGTGGTGTAAATGACTAACGAGCATACTCGCCAATTGTAAAAAGAGAAAGAGAAAAAGAGAAAGACAAGCGGATTCGAAAAAAATTACTTGTATTTATATCAACATGTATATTGGATTGATCACCACTTTGGTTCTATATTACCCCTTCTTCCACCTCTTGTAAATGTCGGTCGTATACAAACAAACCCAAATAAGGCGAAGAGGTCCATCAGAGTCTCGTTTCACTATACAGAAATCCTCAACATCTAAACAACGCCTTCAAAAACTCGAACCAACCCCCTCACTCCAAGACAACTCCGTACCCGCAAACTTTGTCGCTCTCTTTTCACCTGGCCGTCTTTAACGGGAAAAGGGGGGGGGGGGGGGAAGGTCTTCTTACGCCTTGAGGGCACCGGCCTCGCGCAACAAGGTCTCGAGCTTGCCCTGTCTGTACAAGTCCTGGAGGTCACTGTTTCCCCCAATGTGCTTGTGGTTGATGAAGGTGTTGGGCACGGTGCGTTGGCCCGTCAGCTTCTCAAGAGCCTGTTGCAAGTCATTGCCGTCGGCTTTTTTTGCACATCAAGTTAGCCACGAGAATTGTGAAAGTAGTTGTTTGGTTTCTCTCAAAAAAAAAGAGGAAATATACAGGAAAAAATGAGAAGAAATGACATACGAATCTTGTTAAGCTCAAGAACAGTGTACTCAGAGTTGAGGCCCTTCAACGTGTTGATAGACTCATGGCAATAAGGACACCAAGACTTGGTGAAGAGAACTGACGAAACCCAATTAGAAATAAACGGCCCCCCTGACAATCAAGAACTGATCACTTCAGCTTCAGGGCTCCATTGCTTACCAACTTTGTTCTCGTCCACGAGCTTCTGAACTTTGGCGGTAGCGTCTGCCATTGAGAGGACTGGTGAAGATGAAAATAGACGTCGAAAAAAGAACATCAGTGTGTCAAAGAAAGTAAGAGGGGCGCGGAAAAAGTAGAGGCGAGTCTATGGGTAATTATGTTACTGGTCTTCCGGATGACGGAATGCAGCTGCGAGTCTAAAACTGGCGGGGGATTACGGCTGTTCTAATAGTAGTAGATGAAGGATCGGGCTTTGGTTTAATGAGAGAACCAGATAGGCTTGAGAAATAATTATTAAGCGATTGTCTCTTCTTTTTTTTTCTTTGGTTTTGTTTAGTGAGATTTGCATGTATTAGCAGCATTATCTGTCATGGCATCGCCCTATATTGAAAATAGAAGCAAGTCTCGTCGTCATTTGAGAGGCAAATATCCCATTTGCTCTTCGGAGTAAATGATAAGGATTTGTAATAGTCCAAGTTTTTTCATCCTTTCATCGTTCGGTAAGATTTCTGTCGGGCACCTCGCCGTTGGAAGGGTCCAGTCGCCGAGCGTCTCCCAGGCCAAACCTAACGAATACCTCCCAATACTAACAAAATACTAGCGGATATAAAGTATCCCACATCTTAAAGGATCTCCGCTTCCCTCGACATGTGGGCAATCGAACTCCGGGGAGTGCGTGAAAAGTCCGGGACAGAACACATCAGATGACCCTAGAAGGCAGGGCTCATGGCGCAGGGCCCGAGCCTGGCCTTTTTTGAGCCTCATAAAAAGATATCCCGACATGTAACGAGTTCAGAATAGAGACTTTGTCGTACGGAGTAATCAATCCAAACCAGGTCCACTAAAAAGTTGACACCTGGCTGGCACCTGCACCTCCTCCCCCAGCCTAGCGTGTCCCTGGGCTCCATTATTATCGCATGCAAGTCATTTTCTTCCCCCCCCCCTTCCTCCAAAGCTCTTGTGGCACGTTCTTTTTGCTCGTTTCTCGGGCCAGATACCACTACTTTTTTTTCTAAATGCCATCGCCAATGCATTGGCCTCGATGACTTGGTCGACCAGTCCCCCGGTTTTCGTAAATTCACCAACCCTCTCTTACAGGGCGGTTGCTTGGTCGTCGCCTGATTGGAGACCGAAGTGTGCCTAACTCTTTTTTCTGCCCACTGTTGGTCACAAGGTTTCTTCTGTTGGTTGCTGCCAATCTGACCCGCTGACGAGCTTATCCTCGCCTGTTTCCTGCAGTTAAGTGTATGACACTCTATTCCCGCTCATTGACGTCCTTTTCCCTACACTCCCTCCTCGCCTCCATCAAATCAGCCCCCCCCCCATCAAAGGGACCAGGTCCAATACATGATTATGCATAGCTCTTGCCACTATCGAAGCTCTCGCATAGAGCTAGAGCCGATTGCTGACATTTTCTTCTTTACTTTTGAATAGTTTGTGCTCAGATCTGCATCAACAATTTTCGCAATATCCGTTCGGCCTCCAAAGCACACATATCCCACGCCACACTTTTCTTTTTCCTCCATTCCGATTCGGTAGCCAGATCTGGTCTGCCCACTTCCGCCCTCCTCTCGCTTCCCCACCTTTGATTGCTCGACCTTTCCAGTTCCAATACCCCGAGTCCTTTGAAAAAAGGACCCAGAAACCCGCAAAGGTGGCTTCCGGTCCGGTGGTAGGGGCATCCGGTGGTGTCCTTGACTCCCTCGCTTCCATTCTCCCGCCCTATGTACAGTCGAAACTCGACACCGTGATTCATTTCGCTATCCAGTCGTCGGCCTACCTCTCCACCCTCACCGGGCTCCCCGAAACAGCTGTTGCTAGCACCTTTGTCAGCGTACTTCTCGCCATCATCGCAGTCATGTCACGCTATGGCTGGTCCAGTCGCCCTCAGCTTTCTCCCTATTCGTCCAATATCGGCGGTGTCCCCCACGTTACCGACGAAGACTTCAGCTATATAACATCCCAGGACTTGCACGATTCCGATGCGTTCGGATCCACCCCGGATGACGACATACTGCACATCAAATCCAAGGGCACGCATTTCGACGCTCGCTTCCCCGCTTACTCGATTGGAGATGGCAAATTGCTTGTGAAGGATGTACGAGACAGGGTCGGTCTTATGATGGAGCTGTCGGACCGCCGGACACGCCGAGTCAAACTCGTCTATAAGGGCCGCCAACTAAAAGAGCCAGCTGCTCTTGTGAGGGATTACGGAGTGAAAAACAACAGCGAGATCTTGGCCATCATCCCCGACGGCTCTGATAGTCCTGATTCTGGTGGTGAGGAATATGTTGTCGTCACCGAGGCTTCATCGCTTCGGGGTAGTAATTCAGGGTTCAGCGATGGCTCCGGAAAGAAGACGCGAAAGCGCACGAAGAAAGGAAAGAAAAAGAGCTCTATCGAAGCCACTAGTCCCCAGGAGAGCTCTTCCAACCTAAGCCTTCCCAGCCAACCGCAAGGAAACTCGCGATCCCAATCGCCCGTACCCCCGACGGGACCAATGACGAAGCTGGAGGAATTGTACCAACTCTTCGTTACGGAAATGTTGCCGCTCTGCGACGAATTTGTACGATCCCCACCTCGCGACAAGGGGAAGCGCGCGGATGCACACCGTCGCATTTCCGAGACTGTTTTACAACAAATCCTCCTAAGCCTCGACGGCGTGGATCCCGACGGCGACGTCAACGTGCGGGCTCGCCGCAAGGAACTGGTGAAATACATTCAGGGTATTCTTAAAGGGCTGGACGACGCTCTGGCCAGCTAGGGAAATCCTTCGAGGATGCCGGAAACCGACGGAAATCGGTAGAATCCAGAGTCACCTCAAGGTCATGTACCCTCAGCATTTGCTACTTTCTAAAGCATTGGAGAGATTTTATTCACAACTGATTCAATTGCGAGAGCATTATGGCGAGGCTAGATAGCATGTTGCATAATTTTTGAGTTTATTTCCCACCGAGCTCCGGTGATAGATTGTTGCTACCAACCTTGCACTGTTCGCATCTCCATATTTGTAAACTACTTTCCATCTGTAGTGTACTACCCTAATATTATTCAGTTCGTTCTTCACCCACAAAACCCTACCAGGTCGAACGGAACTGCGTCGATGATGGTGGGGTTATAGGCCCATTCGCCCCCCCCTACCAACAACACGTGATCCAGTCGTATCCCAATTTTTCAGGATTCAGGAAATCTTTTGGACCCAAACCCCAAAAAATTCCAGCGAGGGTATGCTGACTCATCTGTAGGTCTTTAAACCCTAAGCAACACTCTTACCCAGATGGGGACTAGCGGCATAGCAGGCCAGTCACAACCACAACCATTGCCAATTCCGCGCTGCACCACCACACTTGGGAATTTTCGCAACGAGCATCTAACATCGCAGCAAAACGCCCCTCACACCGGCATCAACAACAGCCCTTTCCTGCACAGGAATTACTTCTCTCGTTCTGTGCAATTCACTTTGGGCTTCGCCTCCCGGTTTCGCGACCACCCCAGCACCAAGGAACGAGTTGTATTAACTAGACCTCTGGAACGATGTCGACATTCGAGTCGGTTGTGAGTATTTTCCCTTTCCCTCTTGGACTTTTATTTGCACACACACCGATACCGAGTTGGAATTTGGATTCTATTTTGTGCTTTTCCTTTTCGTTGCGGTTCTTGTCTTGCTATGAGAAAGGGGTTTCTCCTCCGGTGGTCATTTTACCGAATTTTGTTGTGCCGTTGTTCAATTTTTTTATTTATTTTTTACAAATTCGACATTCGGTTCCTAACTTGGCTTCTTTCTCTCCTCTAGGTCGTCATCGATGGCAAGGGCCACCTTCTTGGCCGCTTGGCCTCTATCGTGGCTAAGCAGCTTCTCAGTGGCCAGAAGATTGTCATTGTTCGATGCGAAGCCCTCAACATCTCCGGCGAGTTCTTCCGCGCGAAGTGTACGTTTTCACTCCCTCATCCGAACACCATACCAATGAATCGAGATTCCCCGAGATGGCTTGGTTCATGCTACCGAGTGGCATTCTGATTTCCAATGAGAATAATGATAAAAAACAAAAGAGCTGGAACAAGAGAGACTGACCCGAATGATCTTACAGTGAAGTACCACGCCTACCTCCGCAAGGCCACCCGATACAACCCTACCCGCGGTGGTGAGTTATTCTCCTTTCCATTCAACTTTTGTTTCTACGGCTCCACGACGGACGGCTGGGTCTTTTGCTGGGTTTTATTGTTTTTTTTCCTTGGTGGCTGACGACGAGATTCAATCAGGTCCCTTCCACTTCCGCGCTCCGTCCCGAATCTTCTACAAGGCCGTCCGTGGTATGATCCCCCACAAGACCGCTCGTGGAACTGCCGCTCTCGAGCGCCTAAAGGTCTTTGAGGGTGTCCCTCCCCCATACGACAAGGTGAAGAAGATGGTTGTGCCCCAGGCCCTCCGTGTCCTCCGCCTACAGCCCGGCCGCAAGTACTGCACCGTCGGCCGCCTCAGCCACGAGGTCGGCTGGAAGTACCAGGACGTCGTTGCTAGACTTGAGGAGCGAAGAAAGGCCAAGAGCGCTGCCTACTACGAGCGCAAGAAGGTCGCCCAGCGACAACTGTCCGAGGCAAAGAAGAACGCCAAGGTCGACGCCAAGACGGCCAAGGCCCTGGAATCGTTCGGATACTAGACAAAAGAGAATGTTTTTTTCGTCTGGGAGGTCCCAAGGGAAAAAAATGTAGGGGAGGGGTGTTGCGTTACGGGTTGACGTCCTTCTCTTTGCGTTTTTTTTGCTCATTAGATTGGCGCGAAGGGGCAGGGCAAAGGGAAATCAGTTCATTTGCCGAAAGGCAAGGGGTGGATTTTTTGGGGGGGGACTTGAAAAATAGTATTTTACATGTGCCTATGAATTGTTTCCCCCAGATGGGCGACTTTATTTTCTTTTTTTAAGTCCAGGGGAAACCGAATCAGTCAAAAAAGAGAAACCCAATTTTACATGATGCATGGAAACGTAAAAATAAAATAAAAACGGTGGCGATGATGTTGTTTAATTTTGGTTGCTATTCCAATAGACTCTTCATTCAACTCTACACTCTTGTATCCATGTATGGCCGGCCATTGAAGCCGAAGATAACGTCGGTGAAGATCGGTGTAGAAATGTGTCTTCAAATCCCAATTTTGCCCCTCCTCCCTCCAACAAAACATCCAACAAAGCCCAACCCAAATTCAACACCTTCCCATCCCTCAACTCACTTCTGCCCAGCCCCAAATGGACGAAAAAACAATCCTCAAAACAAAACAAGCCCTCCAGACCCTCCCAACCTTCCAGTCACCCTCACTAACACCCTTGCTAAACTTCACATTGAAAGCCCTAGATGCCCTTACAAAATACTTAAACACTCCAACCGCAAAACCAGAATTCTACATCCCGGAACTCAATATCCTTAATACGGAAGGAAAACCAATACGTACCTCAATATTACATCCCGAAGAAGGAAAAAGTACAAAAGGGGAAATTATTTTAAAGCTAAGTGAAGAAGAATTATCAAGCCAGGTTCGGGAAACCCACCCATCATATCATATTCTAACTGAATTTAATAAAGTGATAGAAACAAGCTATAAAACAACTCTACGATATTGTACGTCGCCATTCCTGTGATAATTAAACCCGCTAATAATATAGGTTCGAGCATTGAGGAAAGAATACCTCTATATTGATACAAAGCGAAGACTCGAGACTCTTAGAAGAGAATACAAGGATTATGCTCAAGGGTAAGAAAGATAAATACAAAATACAAGGTACAAAGGTAAAAAAGCCTGACTTTTATTAGGTCTGCTGAGAACGAAACGCATTCCCAGGCCCAAAGCGAGATTAAGAGTCTACGGGCCTACAACGACATCAAGGATATCGGACAAGAATTGATCGGCCTCGTGGCCGAGAATCGGGGTGTGACTGTTTCGACTCTTTACGAGAGCGGGGAGTTTGGTGTTGGACCGCAAGACTGAATGGTTTTCATCCAAGTCTCTTGCGTTTCTTTTCCTTGTGGCACGGCAAGGCCGCCTGACGTTTTTTTTTTTTATCCAGACGATCTAGAGTATTGAATTTCAGGTTCAAAGAAGGTGAGAAGAAAAAGACATATGGCCGAAATAATCATGACTGTCCGTAACCAGGATTTGTGTAGCGGTCTGTATCGAAGAGGGGCTCTGAAAACAGCAGAGGAGAAAGAAGAGAACAAAGAGAAAACCAGGTCCAGGTTCGGAAAAAGTCGCAATGCCCAAAGCTACAACTTCCATCGCCTGGTGCCATCGAGGTTTCTGCACCCTTTCTGCCACTGATCCTGCCATGCGAGCTGTTGTTCCAACTCCTAAGTGACATCAGCCATATTCGTGGCAACCCGTAGCTTCGATTTTGGCGACTGCCGGGACCGCCGCTCCTTATATACATGGTATACCATGTTTGCCGAGTGGCCCCTGGAAGCTCCCCAATACGAACGAGTAAGACTAATACGCCACATTTCGGAGATGCGAAACAACTCTTCAAAATCGAGGATGTTCTGGGCAGATACCTTGGACTTCGAGTCTCGGCCGCACAAAACATCGGCCACTGTCCATACCGATCCCTTGCTTTCCTGGTAGTTCTCCATATCCAACAAGGCATTCGCGTCTAGCTTCAAGAGGATGCGAGTCCGAACTGGCAAGGACTCAAGGACGCCGTGATCGAACACGTCGGGCTCGTCCTCTTCCATATCGACGTCCATGTCCATATCCATATCGAGATCCATTTTTTCGTCGCCATCATTGTCGGCTTCGAAACCCGTCTGCTCGTCGTTGTCACTGCTGGCCAGATCCCAGTCGTAAGTATCGGGTAGTGGAATCATAGCTGCAAGCCGTAGCAGTTCGTGGGTGGTGAGATAGCTGTATGCTAATCTTCTCGTATCTTCCAACCGATGTCGATACTGGGCGTGTAGATTGAGGGCAGCGAGTCTTGCAACTCGTGACATCTTGCCAGATAAGGAAAGAAAGGTAACCAGTCGACTGTTGTATGTATTTCAAAATATTCGTCTTTGTGAATGTTTCAATAGTTTTCTCCCAGTGTGAGATATGGAGGCAGGATTTGACCGTCGATTTGCCTCTGTCGTTGTCTTGTTTCTCCTGTTTGTAGTAGGTGCCGAAGTCTGATGGACTCAAGACTATTGCAATAGGAAATTAACACAGCGTGATTCTTTGCTGCTCTATGTATGGCCCTTTTGTAGGTTTTCTTGGTATAACTGATCTCGGTATACTTGGATGTGAATCGTCCATAGCCGTTCTGTGTCTCTAGGTGGTGTTGTTGAGAATGAGTTGGTCGGATTCTTCGTCGAGATTGGCAGAGGAAAAAAAGAAAGATGAGTGTTGGAAACCCCAGGACTTCCTCACAGAAGAATATGTCTGGTTTGTCCGTCCTTCGGTGATAGATGCAAAGCAGAGCCTGCATTTGGTCCATATGTGGCTCAAAACTATCGTGCCATCCTGGTGTCTTTTGGGGCAATTGAGTAGTCTTCGAACTTCGAAAAGAAAATCGTAATTTTGAAGTTTTCCGAGATGAGAAGCCAAGAATTCTTGTAGGATGCTCGTGGAAAACTCGTGGCAAACTTGGCGAACTGGCTCATGGGAAATAGCAGAGCGCAACGTCTTCCACTGTTTGGTGATGCAATGGCCAGTGGCATTAAAATGTGCAAGAATGAAAAGACCCGGGATGCTCCTGCCTCTTCACATTGCATAGCGTCCATCAGCCTTTTTTCATTTCTCCCCACCAAGGTCTTTCTGCTGGTTTACCTTTCCTGCCTCAACAACTCTCCTCCATTTGCGCCCTTCCCCGCAGCGCCCTTCCCTGCAACCTCTTGCATTTCGAAATCGAGGCTGCTTCGAGCCACCCATGCGACCAGACAATTTCGAGCCCCTACTGTCAAACCTTGTTGAAAGGACTGGCAGACTCCCCATTCGAACTCTCCAGAATAACACGGTTCTACTGAGAAAAGAAACAAGAAAAATTCGGATATGGATGTGGACAATGCTTCTGATGCCGAGTCATGTTTAGCCTCGGATTTGGGCTGCTCACATATGTACAGAGTAGACAGACTTCATGGCACCTCTGATGGGTCATTATGTACGTTCCGCCCTGCAGCTCGTCCGCTCCTTGAACAGCCCTGTACACCATCAAACCAAATGCCTACACTGGTACAACAAGACAGGAGAGAGTATCAACAATGACTTGTTGGGTTATGGCCTAATAATCAAAGAAATGGAATGCTGTACGCCTTCCTAAGGGGAGTAGCATACTTCTCCTGTCTCGCTGTCGTTCCGCTCGATACGGGACTACATTGTCTGATTCGTGTAATAGAGTGCAGGTCTCAGTATGATTTCCCGCAAGAATGAGGCCGTCCTCGAATATGCCGGAAGGAAAGGATTTCTCTCTACACCAACTGCTGCCAGTGGTTGGTTTCCGAAGCGTGGTGGTATTGCATTTTCATTTGCAAAGGATGCGGTGAAACCATGTGCGACTCTCGACAGTGCCAACCCACGAATTACTGTATCGTGAAGCGAGGGGAGAGGTATGGAGAAGGAAGGAGGGAAACACATTGTGGTGTGTCGCTCAAGGCCAGAAATCGGGTCGGATCCAACATGTCACCGAGCCCTCGCGCCAGATGGGGGGTATGGTTGTAGAGACGACAGTCGCGAGTAGTCCGCGGAGCAGGAGTTTTGCTTTTAATAAAGGAAACTCACCGTGGGCGAGTCACTGTGCCACTGCATCTGATCGAATGGTTTGTGTGCTGTCCTCTCTGTGCTACTGCTCTCATGGCTCTTAAGAGAAATATTGTCACAAGGCCCGCCGTCACCAGCTGTAAGTTTGCAGTGTCTGAGGAGAGGAAACCGAATGCCAAGATGACGATACAGGCTCTCGCTCTCCTCTCGCTCGCCTAGCATAGTCCCGGGAAAGGGGAGAAAGGGGAGACTTTTGGTGGCGTTCTCCTTTTTCTTTTCTTCCTTGGTAATATCTCTATACCGTTTTGCTTTCTTTTTGGCCAGACGAGATAGATGAAAGATGTCCCCGAGAAGTGTTAACGGGCCAGTTCCCAAAAGAAAGCAAATATGGGGGCGGTAAGGGAGCTTTTCGAGGTGGTGTGAAAGAGACAGTGGTTGATGTTTCGAGGAAGAGGACAGACTCTTTTGTTTATTGCACTCGATTCCATGGTGCCACGACACAAGGAGAAGGGGGGGGGGGGGGGGGGGGGGGACGATATTCCCTCCTTGGGAGCACGACAGATGTTAATGCCTCCCACGCCCTACGTTCACTTCGTCTACTTGGGAAAAATAGGTGTTCGGCGAAAAAAAAAAACAATCACTAAATTGTCCAGTGCGACCGAGTATTGGCTCCTCCCTTTTTGGGCACCAAGTTGTTGTGCCTCTTCCTCCTCCTTTTTTATATCTTACTTTTCTCTTCCTTTTCCAACCAACACACGCAAGCTATTTCAAATCTCTTAAACTATCGCCAGGTCTTTTATCTTCTACAAATATATAGACTATCGCCACTTTTCACGAATCTATTTGGCATCGGTTATTCTTCTCCTCGAAAACCCTCTCGCGGGGTAGGAACCCAAATACTCAAGAAGCCCATCAGAACACCATCGCCAGAGAAGTTGATCTCTCTGACCAAGATAGCAGCGCACTTCCAGAAATCAAAAGGGGATAGGCCTCGGGAGATCAAAACTTACGATGGAAAAGGGATCCATCGCTGCCGAAGATGCTCCTCTCCCGCCTAGCGAATCCCCTCGTCCTGCTAGCGACTCGACGATGATGAACCCTGCGGGCACCGACGCAGAAGGCCCCCCAAATACGGAAAAGACGGCCGTTGAGAAGTCTCTCGTTCGTAAATATGACCGTCGTTTTATACCCGTCTTTATGCTCACCTGGCTCTGCTTCTATGTTGATCGTGCAGCCCTGTCCCTCGCGCGCGTCAATAAATTGGAGGAGAGTCTAGGCCTTACTGGCGAAGAATTCAACATTGCTGCCATGATATTCTTCATTCCTTTCATCCTATTCAACATCCCCGGGAACCTCGTCCTTCGAAAAGTGGGTGCCGGTCTCTGGTTGCCCGCCATCATTGCGGCATGGGGCATCGTGACGACCTGCAGCGGCTTTGTCACCACATTCGGCCAGCTCTGTGCCACGAGAGTGCTCCTGGGACTGTGTGAGTGTGCATTCCTCGGGAATGTGATGCTGTATTTGGGTTTCTTTTACACCGAATTCGAGCTCGTCTCCCGCGTGGCTCTCTTCTACTCGAGCTCCGCCCTTGCTGGTGCCATTGCCGGATCCCTGGCCGTTGGGCTTGCCGACATCAATTACGGTGGCTACGACGGGTGGCCTTGGATTTTTTTCGTCGAGGGTGCTGCTACTACCGTCGTCGGAATCGGCACCTATTTCGTACTACCCAACTCTCCGCGTTCCACCACTTTCTTGACCGAAGAAGAAAGGCTTATCGCCGTTCGCCGCATGTTGACCTATGACCGGCGGCATCAAGAAACCGTGGCGCTGCCGACGGTAATTCAGGAGACGGGACTTTTTGCAAAGCTACTACGCCGCGAAAAACGAGCATCGGCAGTCTCCATGGCTGAGCCCAACGCGCCGGCACAGCAGGAGCAGGAGCAGGAGCAGCAACCTCCCCACGTCGAGGATCACTTAACACTTGATTCTTTCAAGCGAGCGATACTGAATCCCCTCACACCAATGATGGCAATTGCTTGCTTCCTCAACATTGTGCCCCTCTACAGCTTCACGATATTCCTCCCCACCATTGTTCACGCCATGGGCTACACGGGTCAGCGGCTCAACCTCATGACCGTCTTCCCCAATCTCGCCGGGTTCGCCTTTACACTCGCCTCCGCCTGGTGGGCCAAGAAGACACAGCGCAGTGCTCTTCCACTTATTACGGGCGCCGCTGTCGGTGCCCTCGGCTACATTCTTCTCCTTGTGGGTAGTTTTGTTGGCCCACCGCAGGGAATCCATATGCAGCTACAATACACTGGAACCTTTTTTGTGGCCATGGGAGTCAACGCAATGCCGCCCATCGCACTGTCTTGGATCAGCGTCAATACGGCGCCGCACTACATCCGAGCCATTGTATTGGGCTTCGTTATTTCCGTGGGTAATCTCGGCGCCCTGGTGGCGGCTTTCACATACATTAAGACGCAAGCTCCTAGGTATGCAACCCTAACCCACAACTCACTCCCGTTTAAGACTAACAATCTTTCTCTTCTGTCTTTCCCTTAGATACACTATTGGACATATCATCAACTTGAGTTGCCTCATTACCACAATTGGCGTCGCAGGTGCCATGCTCTTCTATTTTCGTCGTGAAAACGCCAAACGCGAGGCTGGAGGGCGCGATTACCGGCTTGACCCGGAGAGAATCGGTAACGCCGACAGGGAGAGGTATGAGCTGGAGCTTGGATGGTTGCACCCGCGACACCGGTTTCAGTATTAGCGGGCAAGGCATGGGAAAGTGTAATGGCGAGTCGGGCTGAATGGGGGGGGGGGGGTTGCGTTACAAAAGCAGCCCGTATCTGTAAAATGCTAATTGCGAAGGAAGGAATGTAATCTGGAGATGGAAACAGAGTAGACGAAGAAGCTTGGGATTTCTTTTTTGTTACTTTATCGCCCAAAACTGTTACAGGTATTTGCCAAAAAAGGTGTAGAGTGCAAAAGGCGATCCAAATATACGGAGTACAAATTAGAAGGCTCCAAACCACACAACTCAACTCCCCCGATAACAAGACAAGCCGGAAAAGAGAAAGCTAAGCTACAAATCATCACGCCGGATAAAAATCTCAACAAGGCAACAAAGCTTTTCTTCCCTCTCCTTCCCCTCAGACCCCCTCATCACTGCGCCCACCAAATCCGCAAACCTCCTCTCCCTTAACCTCCTCGCGCCCAACGCCTTCTCGGCCCCGCTCAACCGCCGAAGAAACCCCCTCTTCCCAATGGGGCCCGCAAACACGCCGACGGCATTCGAAGCGGGACCTTGTTGCGTCGGAGACAATTCCGCCGCGAGTTTCGCGAGCGTAGCGGCCAAGAACACGAATGCTATGTTATGGTTCGGCGTCGCGGAGAGGATGTCTAGCACTGCGGTTTTGGTATCTTCTTGGGAAGATATGGATTGCGGGGTTTGCGCGTGCGGGGGACGGACGAGGGCGTTTGGTAAGCTGGTTTCGAGCTTTGTCCAGGTTTGGGTCGGGAGGATGCCGTCTGTTAGGGATTTGAGGAAGAGGAGGAGGAGTTCGGCTAGGATTTCGACTTTTTGGACGGCGGGGGTTTCGAGGGGGAGGGAATCTTGTAGGGATTCGTCTTTGTCTAGGGCTTTTTGGACGAGGGATTTGTGGTGGGAGCGGAGGGTCGGGTCGGTTAGTTTCCAAGTTGGGGGGTCAAAGGGCCAGGAGGGGTTGTCTTTTGGGACTTGGAAGGCTTCGAGCATGACTTCGTCTGCGAGGGCGCGTTCGGTGAGGGATTCGAGGGTCGAGGTGAGTTTGAAGAGTTCTTTTGGGGCGGCGCAGCGGACGGGGAGGTCGTAGGGGATCGCGCCGGGAATTTTTTGCGACGCGAGGAAGGGGCGGATGCCGCCGTCGGGGATGCGGATTAGTTCCTCTATTGAGCGGCCGAAGGAGGTTGGGAGCCAGGTTGCGTGGACGGGGATGAAGTGGTCGCGGCCTTCTGTTACGCGGAGGACGAGGACTTCTTCGAGGGTTGTGTGGGCGTAGTTTAGGGCGCGCACGAGGGCGAGGTCTTCTATGTGGACTTGGAGGGAGACGCCAACTGTTTCGCCTGGTTCGAGCGTTACGCTTTGGCCTAGGACCATGGTGTCGTTGGCGGGACTATCTGGGTCCATGGCAACGAAAGACGTGGATAGCCATTTCTGACTGGTGCTTTGGGTGGTGGTGGTGGGTGGTATCTCGTCGCCCGTGGTAGGCTTATCGACAAAGGAAAAGGTGGCTGGCACGCGGCCCGTGTTGGCAACTGTGACCGAGCACGTCTTGAGCTGGAGAAACTCGACTTCGCCAAAGTCTACCGTAGATTTGGCTTCGCCGGAGCCGGAGAAAGGGTGATCGATGACAATGGTAATGTCCGGCCGGCCCTCGTTCTCGGCACGGTCCAGCTCACGGGCCACTTCCGCATGCACCTTGGCCTTGAGTTCGGGCACGACGGCGTCGTAGTCGAGGGTGAAGATAGATATGATGGGCTTGTGATCGGACGAGGTAATGCGTTGGTGGGAAGTGTAAATGTCCTGGTGGATGCGGTCGACGTAACCTTCCTTTGTGATGACCTCTTCGGGCTCGCCATCATCAGCATCATCGTATTCGTCGTAATCGAATTCGATGGAACTAGACGACGGTTGTCCGTCAGTCTCCGGGTCGTACGAGAATAGTACATTGTCGTCTTCTGCCGCCTCTTCCAGACCCCTAGCCTTCATCTCTTCGTCCTTTCTCCGGGCTTCTTCGGCCTCTCGCGTGTGCTTTTCGTATTCTTCCTTGTGCTTTTTCGTCCGGTACAGAACGCGATCGCACCAGCTCGGCGCCCGCTGCTTTTCGCTGGAATCAAAGAGTCCTACCGAGCCAACATCGTATTTATACGTCGGCAAAAAGGTGATGGGCGCCTCGCGCCAGCCGTCGTGAAAGACTTTCTTCTGCTTCATCATGAGGTGCAGTTGGTCGTGCGGCAGGAGAGAGTCAAGAGTGGCCTGGAGAGAAGCGGGATCATTGTGTGAATCGGGAACAAAGTCGTCGGGATCGGGTTCAAAATCATCAGGGTCTGGGAGGTTAACGGGCGCGTTTGTGAAGCTTGTGTTGGGTGACGGGTCGGTGCTGGTGGCCGTCACCTCGCCACTCGGTCCATCCTTGGATTCCACAACAACCAAACCTTCGCCTCCCAAGGCTCCCGCAGGTTCCTTTGCGCCGGCGCCGTATTCGCCGCGGGTGTGGAGGGTAAGAATGCGCCGAATATCCTCGCCGGGCAGACCGTCCAGCCGAAAGTTGAGGTCGCCAAACCAAAAAGTAAAGTCTTCGTCTCCAATCTTTTCACCCTCGTCATCCAGCACTCCACCGCGATTGATGGGGGCATACTGGGTACGAGTAATCACTTGGTTCACGTCCCAGCACCGCCGCTCCAGGTTCGCTGCCTCGTGACCGCTAGCCAGGTGTGAATTGACAAACACCATGCGTGTCGTTTCGCCCAGAACAATTCGCGTCGAGACAGCACCCTTGTTCCCCATGTATCCGAGAAGTCCGGTACCAATTGGAACGGAGTCGACGTTGCTGATGGTGTCGTAGACTTCGGGCGAGGCATAGACGAGGAGGAGAAGCCCCGACATTTGCTGGCTGGCAACCTTTTGGTACCCCTTGGGCATGGCCGACTCCAATGCCTCAGTCCACTTGTCGGTCGCAGTTGTATCGCCAGCCATGCGGTTCATAGCCTCCATGGCAATGTTGAGATCCACCACTTCTTGTAGACCGAGCACGTAGAGACCAATCTTGTTGCCCCCGACCAGATGTACATTGTGTTCCCCGCCGGGGATATCATCCTGCTCGACAGAGGTAGAGTGATGGAGATCGAGGGCCGTGAGAGATTCTTCGAGACCCTTGCCCTCTATGAACCAGCTGGCCAAATCTTTGTCCGTACCCGGTAGCCCCGCGACATTCCAGGAGCCAATCTTGACGCGTATCCGGTGCGGGCGAGTGTATTCGGAACGGCGATTGTATACGGCTCGGGCCAGCGAATGAGGGGTCGAGATGGCGGTGACCTCGATGGGCTCGGTGGAGGACGAATGGATAGACGTCGTCGTCACGGGGGTCGCTTCGGACGACATGTTGGAGAGCGGGGTGGTGGCGGGAGATGAGGAGAGAGGTAATTTCGGTTCCAGCCGACGAGCGCCAGTCGGCTGGGAAGATGCTCAAGGTGGTATGGCCGTAAGTATTTCAATATTAGCAGTTTTATCGGGATATCTGGAGGGATCGTCGAGGGTGATGAGAGAAGCTGAGTTAGCTCCACGAGGCCTTTTGGAACTGGCAAGAGAATGATGATCGGTTTCAAAATGAGAAGCGAGGAGCTAATTTGTTGGATGATCCATTAGGCAATGAATGGATTCCCCACAGCTTCCTTCTTCGATGCGAGTGAAACAGAAAGGGGAAAAACTAAAATGCGAAGAACTGTTGTATTATCACATGGGAGATTTTCCCTGTTCTTGTTTTCGAACAGTCTCGTTCCTTGGAAGAGCTCCAGCAAAAGCGTGACTTGGTGCCTGTCTCGCCTACTCCGCAGAGTGTTGCTCTCTAATTTTTCCCCACCATGCCGCTGTGAACAGGGATCTCTCGGGGGGGCGGGGGGTGACATCACAGGTCCTTGTACTCCGTACAGAGTACGGAGTACATAGCTCCAAGTCACAGCGGGTCTTTCAGTGAGTAGTTCATTAGTTGCAGCACTTTAGATACCCTGAGAAACCTGGGGCTATTTTCGTCACCTCCCATCGCAAACTCTCGCCGCCAAAAAAAAAAAAAGCCTATCGTCAAGATACCCAACGCAACCCGAAGCAACCCAGACGCACCATTCTCAAACGGCTCCCATCATTCACCTGTCAAGACAAACCCAGGAACCCATTTAAACCGCAACACACACCTGCTGCAGCGACCTCAAACTCTGACCCCCCACCACCTATCACGAACAACCCCACACTCCCATCCTCATGCCTCCCCAACAAGGATCCCGCCAGCGCAACCGCCAACACACCCGCCATCCAAGCAACTCCCGCATAACAGCCTCAGACTACGAATCCGATGCCTTAAACTACATGGAAGCGCGCGAGACGCCCCCCACCGCCAACCCCCGCCTCCTCCAACGCACAAACACCGAACTCAACCTCAGCGTCCTCCGCCGCTACGTCCCCGCCATCCAATCCATCATCTCCATCGCCGCCAACGCAGTAGTCTACACCTTCCTCCACGACACGCAAGACTGGGACAAGTCGGGCGTCGAAGGCACCATGTTCTTGTGCCAAATGGCCTCTTTGCCCGATGCTCCCGCCTACGAACGCTATTGTCTTTTCGTTCTGAACCGACACGGCTTGGAGAATGTGATATTGGATCTCGTCACTGTGCAGGATTGCGAACTTACCGACGAACTGCTCATTCTCGTGCTCGGCGACGAGGATGCCCATCAGAATGCGAATGGTGACGAGGACGGCGAGAAGAGGCAGAATGTTTTGGGGATTTGGATGCACGCGTCGCAGGCCGACGAATCGAGTCGCAAGGCCAATATGACTCTGATACAGGATGCTTGGAAGCGGGTGCGTTCTCTCTGGCAGGCTGTGGCGCCAAATGGTGAGGCGGCCGCGAGCTTCGTACAGGAGGAATCTGTCGGGCCGGCCGTTCAGGCCATGGGTAGAAGACTAAGTGTCAGTGAGCTCTTTGGTCGGTGACCGAGGCAAGGGAGAAACTCGGAACTTTCCGACTATACGTTATGACTATACAAAAGTTTTCGCCAAAGGAAACAGTAATCTCGTTGCTAGAAACGAATGAATGAACACGAATTTGTCGTCACAACTTTCAGGATACGCCTGTACGGGCCATGTGCGAACAAGTAGATGTCAAGTAGTGTTCGCCCGCAAGCTCGATTCGGTACACGAAAGGGCGTAGCGAGCCTGGTGCGCGTGCGCATGGCTATCATACCAAATAAAAAAAAAATCTAAAAAAACTGTCCCCAATGCTCATGTCCCGAACGAAGAAAGCCTTTCCCAGAGCCGAAAGAGGACCATATGATGCGCCCACTGAAACCTTGCCCCCCCACCCCTTTATCCATGACCACTCGCTCGCTTGATCGCACGCTCTTCCGATCTCAAGGAGCCTTAGCATTCAGAAAACTTTGCACCACTAATCGTATAATCTCCCTAGCTTCGTAACCCTACACTGTGCCGCTGATGCTCAGCTCCCTTATCTCCTGAAGAACTTGTTCGACCCGTGCATCCAGGTGGCCTTGTGCGTACTCCTCTCTCGTGTCGGCGTCTAGATACTGCTGCACCTGGGCCATCCGACTATACGCTTCGGCACAGAACCGCAGTTGGATCTTGACGAGAGCCTCGAATGTCGGGTCGAGGTATGGCACTCGTAGGTCAATAAGCTGTGGTAATTCGGTCGACAGTTGCTCGTTCAGTTGTTCATACGCCGCCTTGGCCATGTCCATTTCCTTCTCCGCTCGTGGTAGCTTGGTGACATCCTTGTCCGGCTTCTCGGCAAGCTTCTTCACCTTGGCACGCAGGGCATCGTAATCGAGAAGTTTGTGGCTGCGTTTCTTGATGCCTGTGGCAATAAAATGTCAGCGAGGTGTAGTAAGGGATGGGCTTGCGAATTTGCTGTACATTCGTTGACATCGGGGAAATATGCGCAAAATCGCGTAATGGGTTCCAAAACGGTCGCTCTATGCACGAGTCAGTATCGATATAACTATCAGAGATTCGTAGCATCAGTACGAACCTGTAGGGGCCATCTAACGCCTTGATCGTTTCGGTGTCAAGGTCCTCCACTGCTTGTTTGTAACTCCTGCTGACGCCGTCTTTGGCTCCTGCATCTCCGTAAAACGCATCTATCGTCTCCGCAATTCGCATTTGCGAAGCAGTCATGGCTGCATATACAGTTAGTCCATCGATGCCCTCTGTACAACTCGTATCACCATGCATATCATACCTCGGAGCGAGTCTAGGTAGCCCTTGGCTTCCTTTTGTAACTTATTTGAGGCAGCCTCCATGGTACGAAACCGCCTATGTATCGTTAGAATTGTGCAACCTTGGCGCTGGCTGTCAACGGACTCGGGGGAGGTGCTGACCTCTCTTCTACCTCGTAGTCTCTGTCGTTGGTCTTTTCGACATGACCTGCAAGTACAATCCAAACCAGTCAGTACTTGGACCATTATGTCTGAATTGGTATTTGACGCACCAGTCTTCATCATAACCTGCGTCGTAGCGCGGTTGACATTCTTCTTGAAGCCTACAAATAGTCAGTCTCGTTTCATCTGTAAAGCCTTGAATAATACGAGGTATCACCGTACCTGCCCACGACATCTTTATTCCGTTTGGCGTTCGCGCGGGGTCGTTGGGTTACTTTCAGGAAGGAGTAATTTCGTAGTTCTCAAGGTCGCGGGAATTGAAGTCTTCTGAACACAGTGAATTGAGGGATAAAATGAATCTTTTTCTGCTGTAAGATGCAAATAGAAAAGCTTCTTGAAAGGTAATAATCGTGTAGTTCTCGTCCTTGGTATGCTGCTGTTGGCCTCGGAGCCGGTTTTCCAATGGCAAAAGCTTGGAAGTGGGCGAAGAGCGACGTCAGCGTGGCGGGCGGGCCTGGCCTCAGCCCCATCTTGCTTTGAGATGGTGATGGGCATCCATCAGTGGCGCAGTTTTCATTCTCTCTTTATTAAGCCACGTGACCATGAGAATCTCGCATCCTGCTATTTTTCCAAGCTCGTGTTACGAGATGTTGGAGGTAGACTAGCATTGCACAAATTCACATTCTTTCTTGTTTTGTTTCAATTCCGCTCCCTCGTGTCCTCCCTTCTGCCAATTTGGAGCGTCCCATGTCGGGCCAACGTTTTCTCCTCGCAAGCATCGGCAATCCAGACCGTTATTATGGCACATTTCATTCCACAGGACACCACGTCCTGGATTTTCTTCAACCGTTGATCCCGTCGCAACCACCTTTCAAACGACATATGATTGGCAAAACGCGATCAACTGCATCTCTTAGTCCAGGCCGCTGGATGGTACAAAGTCCCGTTCTCATGAACATCTCGGGCCCCTGGCTTGCCCGAACGTGGAAGTCAATGCTCGATGCGGCGCCTGGCCCAACAGACCCGCAGAATACGGGGCTTATTCTCTTTCACGATGAGTTGGAGCTTGAATTTGGCGTGGTGAAAATGCTAGATTGGGACCGAAGTCCACGTGGTCACAATGGTGTCAAGAGCGTCAAGTCGTCAATTGAACGAAAACAGTTCCCCGGCCATGTCTTTGCACGGCTTGCTATTGGCATTGGACGGCCAGAGGAGCGCGACCGGAGTGCAGTGTCCAACTACGTGTTAAGTGCCATGTCAAAGGAACAGATGGCTATTCTGAGAAACGAGTCTGCGCCGGCAGCTTTGGCGCTTCTTAGAACAATACATGACATATGACCTGGACAGAATTCTCGATGACTAAGTTTGATGTGCCTTTTCTTTTCTTCATGGTCTAGACTGCGACCCTAGGGCCCAGCTTGTGGCCTGTGAATCATGTGGGTTTGGATTATACGTTTAAACATGTAAGGGTCCTGGGGCATGGAACTTTCCAAAGCTCCCGATTACTTCCAAGCATACGCTGGGCTGGGAAATGTCTCTTTGCGAGTGGATGGGCTCCGAAAACGATTTTCCTCTCCGTTCGAGCTCTAGTACAAGTAATATGCGAAGGCAATAATGGGCATAGTAAATTGGCAAATACCCCTTGCATGTTTTATGCCCACTTCATCGAGAGCCACCACGCGCAAAATTGGCCGTGCCATGCAAGATATTGTCCCTAACAGGATCAATACGGAGTATTTTTAGTGTTGAAATGGTCGAGAATGCAATGATCAGGGTCTAAACTACTCCGTATTACAGCAGCAATTTCCATTGCATATGCCATGGGGTGTGAAACACAATCAAGAGATCCAGACCAGGTGAGCCCACGAAACGGTGGGAGCTCCCAGCTTCTTTCAGCTCTTAGCGGAGAGATAAGGAATCCACCAATCAGAGACCGAGTTTCGCCGTCTTACTTGTACATGGGCCACTCCAGCAGAACAGAGCCAAACTGGTGAAGCCAAGGCGAATCATTCAAAGCAATCAAATGCTTTTCAGTGGCGCATACGCATACTTGTACTCCGTACACATGTTGTTATTTCTTCATTGCAGCGTGCCCACACACGTAAAATTACAAATGGCAAACAAGCGAAGCCCAAAAAAATGACGAAGTCATTTCTCCGACATGGCTGTGCCCAAGTCTTGGCATGACGCTCCTCCCAGCATCCAACTTGGTAAGGGAGAAGAGACCATAGGGTCTTGGCTTATCGAAATAAGAGGACATGGGGTGAGGAGGTGAGAGGGGGGGCCACCTCTACTACTCCGTACAGAGTACTCTTTTTGAACCATACGTCTTGGGGGAAACACTCTTAATCTCTAAGACCAACGCTAGAAGCTCGGACCAACACATGATATCTCGAGGGCACTGATAAGGGAAATAAAGGCCATATTACAAGGCCGAGTAAGAGGATTGCGAAGTGCCTGTCAAGTTTTCACGTAAATGTTTCAGCTAGATTATGAAGAGGTCTTGTTGTCTTTGGTCAGATTTTTGCTCCCCACCCAATCATCATGGACTCGATGTTCATCTCATTCACGTCCCTTGCATTCGTGTGTGGCTTACGGAGTACAACGTCTGTTGATGGACGACTTTTGGGAGCTAACATTATACTACTTGTAACTATAATGTTTGTTTCATTTTTATCATAGTGTACGGAGTAACGCTTCTGCGATGTTAACCTTTTGACTTCGAAGCCTTGAAGTGTCTAGTAGATACGGAGTATGGCTTCTTGCTGGTGCCCCGAGTTCACCCACATTAAGGGAAATTACAGTACAGTACAGAGTAGAGCAAGGCACAGTCTCCCTCCAATGAACAACGGGCCGGTTCAATCATCTTCTTTTTTAACATCCGAAGGAGTTGACAGGATCATACGGAGTACGGAGTACAAAGAAAGCAATCTCGAAGTTCTGACCAATCACGGCGCCCCATTCCTTATCAGTCCAGGCTCACCCGCCCCTGCTCTGTGACGCACAGAGCGCCCCACAAATAATCGTGGATCAACGCTATTAAGTCTCCTTAGCTCGCTTGTGGCCCTTGTTCCCTTGGCCGGAGGGTTCAAGTAGTTTACGATGACGGAGGTCGTATCAGGATATGAAATGGGTGGTCTACCGTGAGTTTAATAATGAGGGGAAGGGCTGAACTGTTGCGGACAGGAAAATAAAATTACAGATCACAAGGTTCGCCGGTTTCAAGTCGTAAGTTGGGGGTGATGGTCCCCCCCCAAGCGCAGAGCCTTCAAGATAAAGACATTTGGAAGCAGGGTTGACTGCAAGACAAATCTAGAAGTCAAGTATTAATATCATTTGAAAACTTTTCATCAATCAAATAATACCCTTTGGGATCCATATGTCAGTGGACGGTTTAGCGCGTGTAATCCAAACCGTTTGACAATTACGGGCCCCCCAAGCTACTGTTCGGATCCTCAAGCCATCCTTCTTTTTGTCAAAAGTCTTCCAAAATAGCACCACTCTTTCGATTTTAGAACCTACTCCGTATTAGGTTCATCTTTTCGCCTCAAGGATTGGTGGAGTACAGAGGGTGTGTACTCCGTAAGGCAAGGCGATGGAGACGATAAGAAATTTGAAAAGAGCTTAATACGGAGTATCTAGCGGGTGTAATGGGTTACGGGGCGGGGGCCCGTAAAAAAAATAATAATACCCGTAAACGGCGCCAAAGAGCCGTTGCGAAAGAGAAAGCAAACGGCCAAGCCAAGCGATTATAAAGAGGAGAGTGTAAGAAAGAGAACGGCGCCAGAGATGCAAAGGGCTTAAGAAGAGGTTAAGTGTCTCTTGACCGACTCAGTTTTTCGTATCTCGAAAGTCCGATGTCGTTGGCATCGTGCGAGAATTTGCATCCTATCTGTGGGTGTTGGAGACGGCACTTGGGGGAAGCTTACGGACATAATCGGATCGTTCTCGCATGTACGGAGTACACACACTTGTCTGTCCATCCATACATTGTACACAGTAAGCGAAACGGAAGTGCTCGTGCCTCTTTTTTCTTCCAACATGTCGATTTATGCAAATTTCGAATATACGGGTATTGGATGGCCGAATTGGGGAAGCACATCCCAATCCTGACACCACCCCCTGGCTGGAAGCCACCTGCTCTTGCCCCGTGCTTGTGAATGAGACTCGCTCTTTCCCTGCCGAAACTGTACGCAGTACTTTGGGAGCGGAATGGGGATTGTACTACGGAGTAATGGGAATAATGGGAAGGCACCCGCATACTCCGTATACATGTGCAGTTCTTACCAAGCTTCGCTCTTTCCTTATCCCTTATCCTTATCCCTTCCTTATCCCTTCCTTATCCCTTCCTTATCCAGAATGTGTCATGTCCATCCATAGGCGGAGTTGTGGATCCTTGCGATACCAGTGAGTCTCCGCTCTCCGGGACTTGTTCCAAGGGCTCGAAATCGTCTTCTATTTTTTCCCCTCTGGGGTTTTTTAGTGCCTTTTAACCTCATGTCTCCACGAACTGGTGATAAGAGAGCCCGCCCTCTAGAGGATAACAAGCCACCCTGCAGCACGTTGGCAATCTTTTGCATCTTGGCAAGTATGACCCAATTCTCCTTCTCCATCTTGACGTTTCTACGTTAGCATCACCGCCCTGGCTACCTACCACCCACGCCCAAAACAATCCCACACACCCACGCCCGTGTCCACTCACACCCCCCCCCCCCCCCCCCTTGTCTCTGTTGATATCAAAAGAGAAGAAAAATGAAAAGAGATGTGGCACTTGGGAAATGGAGAATGTCTCTGTGTCGCCCGTTTATATATTTAGCCTTCCCTCGCGTCCCTGTTTATGCATTTTGTGTTTTGCTTTGCGCCCGCAGACAACTCTTCTTGGTTTCCTCAACCCTACTTCCCTCCCTCTCCCTTTCAATATCAGTCGGGCTCGTTCATAAAACGTTGCCTTGCTGGAGAGACGCGGCTTCCTCCCGGCGACCCACTTACACCTGCTGCAGCGCTGTGCTTGCTGTGCTGCATTCATAACCGTCGCACTTGCATCCGGTGTGGAGGAGTAGTAAATATTCAACACCAAAGCTCAAGAGATTCCATCAACACTCGTACCTACGAGGTCCCTTCATCATGTCTGCCGGACTCTACGTCGTTGAGTACAACGGCACCACCGGCGAGGCCGACGATGGCTACTCGTCCGGTGTCACCGACTTGAACATGTTCTACGAGGTATGATGTTTTGTGTGAAGGAGGCCGCGTTGCCATGCTTTGGTTGCATTTGGCCTGCATAATTCTAACATTTCTCTTTACACATAGAGCGGTGACTTTGCCTGGATCATGACCTGCGCTGCCCTCGTGTTGCTCATGATTCCCGGAGTCGGATTCTTCTACTCGGGTCTCGCGCGCCGTAAATCGGCTCTCTCGTTGATATTCATGGTCATGATGACCATTGGTGTGGCGTCATTCCAATGGTTCTTCTGGGGCTACAGTTTGACTTTCTCGCACCAGGGTTCCGTCTTCCTTGGTAACCTTACCAACTTTGGTCTCAAGGACGTTGTCGGCCAGCCCTCCGTCGGATCCACGAAACTCCCTGATCTCCTCTTCTGCTTGTACCAGGGGATGTTTGCTGCCATTACGTATGTCGATGCCCTGTCCATCGTTTGAATAAGACAAACTTGCACGTGGGAATAGGGGAGAACAAAACAGTTGATGCTAACTGGTGGGTTTTTCATAGTCCTGCTCTTGCCATCGGTGCCATTGCCGACCGTGGCCGCATCCTCCCCGCCATGGTCTTCGTCTTCATTTGGGCCACCATCGTCTACGACCCCATTGCCTACTGGACCTGGAACGGCAACGGCTGGCTCTTCACTCTCGGCTCGCTCGACTTTGCCGGTGGTACTCCGGTCCACATTTCCTCGGGTACCGCCGCCCTCGCCTACTCGCTGATGCTCGGCCGCCGGACTGGTTACAGCAAGGTTAACGGCCTCCCCTATCGTCCCCACAACGTCACCCACGTCATTCTTGGAACTGTTTTCCTCTGGGTCGGCTGGTTTGGCTTCAACGGTGGTTCGGCCCTCGCCTCCAACCTCCGTGCCGTTATGGCTCTCTTCGTGACCAACCTCGCTGCCGCTGTGGGTGGTGTTACCTGGTGCCTCCTCGATTATTTCCTTGAGAAGAAATGGAGCGCTGTCGGCTTCTGCTCCGGTGCTATCTCTGGTCTCGTTGTCATCACCCCCGCTGCCGGTTTCGTTACCCCTTGGGCCTCTGTCATTTTCGGCATCGTCGGTGGTATCGTGTGCAACTTTGGCACCAAGCTCAAGTTCGTTCTAGGTGTTGACGATGGTCTCGATATCTTCGCCGTCCACGGAATTGGCGGTATTGCCGGCAACATCATGACTGGTGTCTTTGCTGCGTACTACTCCCCTGTTCTCTAATATGCTTGAAATTGTTCTTGAAGCTAACAGTAGTAATAATAGTTCTTACATGGCCTCTCTCGATGGTTTCACCGAGATTGACGGTGGCTGGATCGAGCACCACTGGATGCAGGTCCCCTACCAGTTGGCCGGTTCGGCTGCTGGTTTCGCCTGGTCCTTCGTCTGCACCTGCATCATCCTCTTCGTCTTGAACTTCATCCCCGGCCTTTCTCTCCGTGTCAGCCCCGAGGAGGAGGAGCTCGGTCTCGATGACGGTCAGCTCGGCGAGTTCGCCTACGACTATGTCGAGCTTACCCGCGCCGTGCCCCTCGCCTCGTCGGGCACCTCGCTCAACGGCGAGGACAAGGCTACCAACGCCGTCTAAACAAGTGCGAGAGTTTGGCCTCGGCAAGTGGCAACCTGGCTTCTCACTAGATGTTTCTATGTCTCGCGTCTTGACGTGCATGGCCATGTCTTGTTATGTCGTGTGTTTTTTGATACCAATCTCATTCGTTTAGAAGTTGTGTGGGATACCTAGCAAATTGGCTGTGTCTACTATTAATCCAAATTACCTTGTAATCCGTATATAAAATTAAAATCTTGTTAACAAGTTTGTCCATCCTTGCTCATGATGACAATCTCTAGACTTAATAGGCTAGTTAAGTAGGCATGATATTATACAGAGTATGCCATGACTTCAATTACAATTAGTAGTAGTCTGTTCCTGAGGGAAACTTCGATGATGCAATCCTCGAGGCCTGGACGCTTTCCGCTACTCGGGAAACACAACCTCCAACCTCGTCTCCAAAGGCTTAGACCATACATCAAAGTTCAGCCCGGGCACATGAAACAAAATGCCCAACTCCTGGCTCGTAAACCAACTGGCGCGGTCCATGTTTCCGGACCCGAGAACAAGGTACTCGTCGTCGACACGTGTCATCTTCATGTGCAGAACCACAGGCTCGTCCCGGTCACCCACCAAGGCGGCTTCGGCATCGGGTTTGTACAACATGACTGTTAATTGGCCCACTTGCGGTCCCTGCGCTTCCGTGTCCGACTGCTTCGAGCGTAGGGTCTTGTATTTTCGGATTAGGGATTGGAGGGCCCAGGAGGTTGTTGTTCCGGAGGTTAAAAGTTGTTCTAGGAGCATCATGTTGCGGCTTGTGCGGATTGTTACGTGGACGCCGCGGGAGAGGGCTTGCAAGAGGGAGGTTAGGACGTGGGGGCAGGTTAGGTTTGGGGTTGTTAGTTCGATATGTTCTTTTGCGTTGGCGAAGAGGGTTTGGAGGGCTGTGTTTAGGGGGGTTGTTGGGGGGGACGGGGGGGAGAGGGGCCAGGGGCGGAAATGGGGGTTTCGGTGGTGGGAGGAGGGGAGGAGGATTGTTGGGATGGGAGGGAGTTGGAATGTCAAGTGGTTTGTTGATTGGTTTCTGCGGTGGCGGGGTTTGGGGACGGGGGTTTCGGGTTTCGAGATAGGAGTGGTTTCGGGGTTGGAACCGGAGGGGGAGGGGCCGGGGTCGCCCCACGTGGTGCGGTGGAATTCGAGCAGGGCGGCGACGGCGGGGCCGGTGAATTCGATGCAGGTTTCGAACCAGACTTCCCAGCTAACATTGCAGCTGGGCATGTAGGCGCGTTGTCTGTCAACGACGAGGTATTTTGGGTGCATTACGCTGAGGGGCGGGAAGAAGATGCTTTTTACTGTCAGGTCTAGGGCGCCGGCGCCGAGGACCGCGGCGCTAGGGAGGCCGAGGGCCGGCCATGATTCTGGGAGGTAGGACGTCCCGTCGCGACTCCATGTGTGGAAGAGCTTTTGGAAGAGGGAGCGCGAGGAGAACCCTATGTTTACGCGGAGGGGTTCTGGTTTGGGGGTTTGCGAGGCGCGGAGGTGGGCGAGTTTGATGAGGGCGTCGCTTAGGGCCGTGAGGGACGGCGAGTTGGCCCAGAAGCAGGTGACTAGGACGATTTCATGCTTGGCTTGCGCAATGGCTGGCAACAGAGACTCGGTGAAGATGGAAACGCCCGGACCAGTTTGGGCCGACAGGGGGGTGGAGGACGTTATGAGCTGTTGCGGGTTGTTGACAAAGTAATTGGGAAAGTCGTTGGACTGGTCGGGTTGGTGGGCTTGGAGGGTTTCGAGCCATGGTTGGAGGAAGGATTGGGGTATGGCTTGTTGCTGTTGGGCTTGTGGCGTCGTCGCGCCAGTGGCGACTGCAGGTTCGGTCATGTCAGGGGTTTGGAGGGAAATTAAGTGAGATTTTGGGGGAAAAGAGTGTGTTGGTGTGCTTCAAAGGGGCGGCCCTGTCCAGTGGAGGAGCTTGCGTGGCATGAAGCTTGGATCAAGCTAAAAAGCAGGCTGACCTCGTGTTTTTGATTACTCCGTATGTGTTCTGTGTACTACCTCAGGGGGGTTTCTGGCAAGGCAGTTTCGTGCAACTGGTGATGGTGGGAAAAGGGGAAGAGAAGAAAGGAATTCTACTCCGTACTTGTACGAGAAACAAAATAACCCAAGTCGCCTGATATTGCTTTTCCCCTATTTTCTTTTATCGCACACTATTCCTCGTTGCCTTCTTGAGTGTTTGGGTCTTTTAATCCGAGGTTTTACCTTGACAGCTGCAAAATAACTGTTACCCCTGAAAAATAGGAGCTCCATAGGGCTGGCGCCGTTGCCACGAGGCATACGGAAGTCTAGAGGGTTCCGAACCCTCCGAAGGAAGTCCCTTTTCTGAAACTTTCTTTTACCCCTATCAATTTGACCAATAGGTTGACTGGGTATTTATTGATCATCAAGGGACATTGTATTAATGGCTTCTCTTTTTTTTTTTTCTTTTTTTCCTTTTTTTTATGTCTGGTCTTGACACTTTTACAGCTCAAACGCATGGCGAATACGGAGTACAGAGCACGGGGTGCCCGCTTGGGCCCATCTTTCGCACAACTGTTCAACAGCTTCGACAGAGTTATGGGCTCGCTGGGCTTACGGCCAAGACAAAAGGGTGGTAAACTAGATAACCCACACACATTCAACAACTAGTCTAGTTTAAAAAACCCGGGACGGGACGAGGGGGTCAGCTTTCGAGAGACAGGATTTTTCCATTCCATGCAGGGGGCTCGTGTTCGAATATCACCCGCTCACCCGCTACAGAACTGTTCTGCACAAACCAGGGGCAAAGAGCATCATCTCCTTTTCGGTAGTAGCCGGTTCAAAGCTCCCACCACCTTTTTCTCATTCCAGGTAATAATCGAAATGAATAGTAATCGGGGAGGGCAGGGGGGACAAGGGGCCATGTGATTTGCCCCTCGTTTGTTGCGGAAAACCGCAGTACTAATTACTCGGTACTCGTACTCCGTGATACGAAGTATTCAGATTTCTGGGGATGGATTCATTTTGCAGCAGCAGGGAACTTTTCGAACCCATTTCGCCTCTCTCTTCACCTCTTCACAGCTCACATCCAATTGGTTGACGAGGGGCCCTGCAAGGTTCCGCATTCGTTTGCACGACGATGTAGCACATGTCCAGGATCCTAAGCTAATATCCGGAGAGGGCACCGTTATTTCAGTCGCCGATATCCACTGTTCCTTGGAGGCTCTTTTTTCTCTTTGGTTTCTTCTCCGATGAAGCTGGCTTCTTCTTTTTTTTCCCTCTCAACCCGAGACTTTTGTTTCCCGATTCGACTTGATTCCGAAAATGGGCTAGAGAGAGGGGGGCTTGTGAGCGTGTGTGGGTTTAATACGGAGTATTAGCTCTTCATGTTTCTACCCGATGAAACACTGACGCGGGTACTGCCCCCCTGGAGGCACTGGAGAGGCAAATGGATGGTGAAATTGGGCGCCAACTCAGACACGGAGCGGAGAGGGGGTGGTTCATTGGGGGCGGATCCCGTGATGGATACGATGCAAGTTCACTTTCTCCCAAAAATAGAGAAAAGGAAACCCCTGGCCCCCCGAGGTATGGAGTACTCGTTCAACACGTGTGTTCTGGGTGTTACGAACCTGTACCTCATACCCCCCTCAATACTACATGTGAAAAAAAGAGAAAAAAAAAGAGCAAGAGCTTGAGGCTGTGTGGAATCAGACCCTGGCTTGCTCCTTCCCCCCTTGACAGCCACCCCGGAAGGGTCAGAACCTCCTATCACAGATCGTGAAAAAAAGCGGTCTCGCGGTTCCTCCAAAATGGAACAAAGGTTTTTGTTTTAGCTGAAGCCCTTTTCCCTTTTGTCCAAATCTCTCGTTGCACCTCCTCACATCCTTCTACCCTATTATCTCTTTTCTCACTTGCCATTCCTTGTCATTCACTCCTTCGGCCCTCTTTTTTCCTTTGTGTCGGCGCCTCGCTAGATCCTACCACCCAAACCTCGTTTCTTACTCCATATATCTACCCAATTGTCAAAATCAAAGTCCCCAGGAGGGCAAATCTTATTCGAAAACCTACCTTGATTGTTTTTCCCCCTTCCCACGATCTCTTTGAAAAGCTTGTTATTCCCACCTCCGAATCGATCCATCCCTCCGACCTTACAAACGGTCCACCCTTTTATAGCCATCCCGAACAGTTCTACCCAGCCTCTTGCACTCAATGGCTGACGGTGCTGCACCTTCCATTGCTCACGCCGCCACCACGGGCGGTGGTGAGACGACGATTACCACCGAGACTACCCAGAGGAAGCTCACCATCGACCGAAGCTCGACCCTCGTCGACCACAGCCAGCCCATTCTCTCGCCTATCGGCCCCAACACGCCCAACCCATTCAATCCTCGAGCCGACAGTCTGGACATTGATGACTACTTTGTAGGTGCATCCCGTCTCCCCTGTTGATACTCGAGAGTAACGGTCTAACATGTTTCGGTGCAGACGGGCCCCCGTGATATGGCCAAACACTCGAAATGGCCCTTGTTTCTTCAAGTGCATGGCAGTATCACGCCCAAGATGATTCTGCCGTTGCTCTGGGTAGCAGCCTGGTCGACGACCATTGTAGTCATCTCCAAGTACAAGGTTTTTTGTATGATCCCTTATCCCAGCCGCGGCGCGCCTCTTATATCTCCTCGTACTAACTCTTCTGTGCTGGTTTACAGTGGGCGTTAGCTCTGTCCTCCTGACCATTACTGGTTTCGTCGTTGGTCTGGGATTGTCGTTGCGGAGCTCGACGGCATACGAGCGCTATGCCGAGGGTCGCAAATACTGGATGCAGATCAATCTGGCCTGCCAAAGTCTGGGCCGCCTCTTTTGGGTCCATGCAAGGGAGAGGGATCCTGAGAAGTCAAAGGAGCACATTCTTCACACCATGTAAGCCTTTTTTCCTTTGTTTCCTTCACAAACCCCTCTTCGAGCTACCCCCCCCCTCTTGCCCAGTTTCCGTGGCTCACTTTTTCCATTCTACAGGACCTGCACCAACCTGATTGTGGCTTTTGCCGTTTCCCTAAAGCACAAGCTTCGATTCGAACCCTATAGCGGATACGACGACCTTGCCAACCTCGTGGCTCACCTCGAAACTTTTGCGGGCCGCGCCACCAAGGACAACCCATCCTTGTCCGTTTTGCCTAAAAAATCCTTCTTCAAAGAAGTCGGCGAGTACTTGGGCGTCTCGTTTGCCGAGAGTAACCCGCGCAAGGCCCTTAAGAAGGCGCCCTTGCCCGTGGGAAACCTACCCCTGGAGATTCTCAACTACCTGGGCCGGTCCGTCGACCTCATGATTGACAGTGGAAAGCTGCCCGTTCCGATGACACAGACCCTTGCTTGTACGTATATGTGCCCATTTCCACTACTGACCCTCGACAACGGCACTGGTACTCAGTCGCAATCTTTACCTCTACAAAAAAAAGAACAATGCTGACCCGATGTCTCCATAGACAATAACATTGCCGCACTAAACGATGCTCTCGCGGGTACTGAGCGAGTGCTCACGACGCCTCTTCCGATTGCCTACTCGATTGCCATTACCCAGATCACTTGGCTCTACGTGATGCTCCTCCCCTTCCAGCTCGTCAAGGACCTTGAGTGGATTACTATTCCCGCTTCCGTTGCGGCATCATATATTATCCTCGGCATCCTGTTCATCGGCCGCGAGATCGAGAACCCCTTCGGCTACGACGTCAATGACTTGCCCCTCGAATCCTTCTGCGAACAGATTGCCAACGAGATGGACGTCATCGCCGCACAGGCCATGGACCTCGACAACATGATGGCACAGTTCAAGAGCTACGAGAACCGCGTCCTCTACCCCGTGAGCAATACCCCCTACCCCGCCTGGGAGCAGCGCAGCGAAGGCCGACTTCGCCAAGCCATCCGGCAGAAGCCCGCAGCCACCTTCCGGTCCAAGAGCCCACTGGTCTCGGAGCAGGCTTCCATTAACAAGGAAGGCGCCGACAACAGTGTTTAGTAAAGGGAGTGCATTCTCTCTGTATGCCGGAATTCGCCTTTTTTCCTTGTCAAAGGTTCCTGATTGGAGTTCTGAGCAATGTAGTTTTTAAGTTGAGTTTGAGAAATTGTTACAAAAGAAAAGTCGGGTCTGATTTCTACCACTTGGATATAGCATATCCACTATCCATACCTGGAGCGCCTTTTTAGTTGATTATTGGTTACTCACGGTGTTCGTGCCTGGCGGGCTTGCATTGGAGTTTTGTTCGTTATTCTTCAGGTTTATACGGGAAACGGGTCATACAAATTATATACACGGATAGGTTGCACATAAATATATGTAAAAAAGAAAGCACAATAGTTGGGCTACCTTTTCCTCTTGGCAAGCTTCTGGTGTTACAAGGCAGTTGGTGTTGCGGCAACTTGATGCTTGTGATATGCTCCAGTATGAATGAAAGACGACGAACCCTTGGGCTGCCTCTGCGGGCCAAAGGAAACCGATTGGGCACCGTGATGCGACACTGATGACTCTTGAAATATAGATATATTTTGAATATGTTGCTCATATCCAGTTAAGCTATTGAACGACTATCCCGGACAAACTCTCTCCAACCAAATCCAAGGTGGCCTCTACTGATCCGCACCCTTTTCGGCACCCTTACCCGCATCCCTCCTCTCCAAAACCTGGTCAATAATCCCCAACTCTTTCGCCTCAAGCGGCGTAAGATAGCGATCGCGCTCCATAAGTTCGGCAACAGCATCGACATCCACCTGTCGATCACTAGGCAAAGCCAAATTGACGTGTCTCCGATAAATCTCATTGACCTGGTCCCTCGTCCTCTGAATCTGATTCGCATAAATAATGATATCGGAAGCTTGGCCCTGCGTTCCGCCGAGGGGTTGGTGGACCATGATGGAGGCGTGGGGCAAGGCGAAGCGCTTGTTCGGGGCGCCGGCGAGGAGGAGGAGGGCTGCCATGGAAGCTGCTGAGCCTATGCAGACTGTGGAGATTTCGGGGCGGATGTAGGTCATTGTGTCGTAGATTGCTAGGCCTGAGGATATGCGACCGCCGTCTGAGTTTATGTACATTGTTATGGGTTTTTCGGGGTCGTCGGATTCGAGCCAGAGGAGTTGGGATACTATTGAGGCGGAGGTGGTTTCGTTTACTTGGCCGTAGAGGCAGACTATTCGTTCCTTTTATATGAGTTAGATTTTTGGTTCCTTATCTTCTTCCTTGCTCGGCCGTTGGGAAGCAGTGGTGGGCGTACTTGGAGGAGTTTGGAAAAGATGTCGGCTGCGGTTTGGTTCCTGTGTGAGTTTTGGATTCAATCATTGGGATATTGGGAGGTGTTGTACATGTGCGCCAGCCACCGCTCTATTCATGGCAATTCTTTTTGTCAGTATGGTCTGCTGTCTACAGCTGCTACCGGGGAAGAGGGGACGTACGGTAACTTCTGTGATGATGGGCATCGGAATGAAGCCCGATGCCGGCGTAGAAATCGTGCGTCGCGCCAACGCATGATGAAACGGTATCCGAGTGCAAGACGCCGCTCGTAGAAGAGCGCGCGGGGAGCTCATTGTGGAAGGCAATTCTTAGATCGGAAGTGTGAGGTTTTTTGGAGAGAGTTGGAGGAATTGGAGATTGCAAGGCTGATGATGGCGAGTAGTTGATCTATTATTAGCGTATGGAGTAGTTTATTACGGAAGCTCTTTCCCGTTGCTTACTGGCGGTTTGGTGGGGTTTAGGGGTCGTCCCAGCCTAGAAGCTTGAGCTAGCTGTAACGTTTTTTTTTTTAAAAAAAAAAAGTTGAAGCTACAGAGAGACACATCCTCTCTCTCCAATCTAACAACCGCACTGTAAAGATGAAGAGGTGCCTCCCTTTAAGACGCCTCCCAAGGAGAAAACAACCCTACTCGACATCCCACAGCTCCTCACTCTCCAATTCGAACCCGTCAAACCAACCGCATTCCAAACCTCAAAATGAAGGCCAAACCACCCCCTTTCTCCAAACCTGGCTCTCCAAAGCAGAATCCTCCCTCGGCCCCGACGTCCACCTCCATCCAACCTCGAAAAAAGTCATCACAAGCGCAGGCGCGCTCCCTGCGTCGCCCCTAATGGACGCACAATGGGCAGAAGCAAAACTCGGCTACACGCAGAAAAAGAGCCGCAAGAGCGTGAGCGGCGGCGGTCGTACGACTCGGTTTCAGAAACTTGTCGATGCAAACCCCTACGGTTCGTCTTTTTTTTTTTTCTTCTTTTTTCTTCGTTTTTAAATTACGAGGGGCTATGCTAAGCTAGGTTCTTATAGCGCGAGCACTTGCAACGCCCTGTCGAACGTGCGGCCTGACAAACGTTACGCTTCCCCGGTACTTTCTGCATGGTTTTGGTCTGGCTACAAATCCGACGACGAATAAGAAGTGGTGGATTCCGGAGAGTTTGCGTGCCAAGGGGCGGAGAACACAAACAGCGCCGCTCCCCGGCGCGCACGATCCCAAACTTTCGCAAGGCCAAAAGTCCCTCGGGTACATACTGAATCGAAAGGACGTGCTAAGTTACATTGCGCGCGCCGGGCCATATTCTGCGAGCGAGAGGGCAAAGGCCGTGGTTCGGAGGAGGGATCGACTGCGTGGGTTGGCCGACGGCGCGGTTTGGAGGATGGACATGGAGGAGTTTGTGGCCACAACGATGGGTGGACTCGTCGTCGATGAGTTACTGAGGCTTGGGGGCGGTGAAGAGGGGTGTGTCGTTGGGCTAAACAGTCTCGATGAGGCGAAAAAGGTCTCGAGGAGGACGTGCATGTTGGTGCTTGGGGGTGCTCAGGAAAGCCGGCGGCAACGGTTTTCCTTGTACGATGTTGCCGGAGTAAAGAATAATGCGACGATACCAGTGTATGATCTTGGGTTGATTCTGGGTGAGGAGGAAGTGCGGCGGTTGAGGGAAAGTAGGGTCTTTGGGGAAAAGGAGATTGTTGCGCTCGCCGGAGGACAGTCGCGGAGGGTGGTGATGTGGTTATGGCGGATGAGGGGATATATCGGCGATGGATGATGTATTCTAATGGGAAAGCCTAGACAAGTTAGACGGGTGTGTGTGTGTGTGTGTGTGATATGAATCGTCTTTACGTGCAATACCAGCGCTGTATTATCCAGTCATGGAGTTTAGCTATATGATGCATTGCTTGCTTTGACCATTTACACCTTTTTTTTTTTCTTGGGGAATATTATTTCAACGAGGCTATTGAGATGAGGGGGAAAGAACCAGAAAAAAAAGAAGAAGAAAAAAAAGATAGGAGGAGAAAGCTCATGCAGAAACAATAGCCCATCTCTCCGGGTCTATCAAGACGGCCGGTCTGGGCCTCCCTCCAGGGCCTTGTGGGCGGTGAGCCTTGAGCGGTGAGCAACGGAGGATTTTACCGCACATAAATCCAACCCCCCACCATCCCACTCCCTCGGTCAATGGCATTCGGCTCGACAATTCCACCCAGCCTCATCCTCCTCCTTCCACAGCTGTTTCTCTTTTCCTCCCCCCCCCCCCTCTCCTCTTCTCTATACGTCCCTCTTCCTCCGCTAGGCGTCGTGTACACTCTAAACTCTCGCACAGCACAGCCCCTCCATACAACCCCTCACCACCCCTCATGCGAAAGCATCAACAAACTAGGCGAAAAGAAACACCACATAACTCCCAAGAAACTAAAACCCAAAAATGGCCGAAGGAGAAGAAATCCAAACCCCCCTCCTAAACACCAAAACCCCCTTAATCCTAATCCACGACGGAGGCGGCACAATCTTCTCCTACCACCTCCTCGAACCCCTAAACCGCAAAGTCTACGGCATCTCAAACCCACGCTTCGACCCCTCGCCCTCGCCCGATGATACCGCAGGGTACTTCCCCGATGGCCTACCGTACATGGCAAAACTATATGCCACAGCCATTCAAAACGTCATTTCTAACGCTTCATTTCCTAAGCGGACGGATGCGAACGGAAGGACTGTTGTCGACGTAATTCTCGGTGGATGGTCATTAGGCGGAACCCTTTCCCTTGAAATCACGCGGGAACTCAACTCTCAAAACACGCTCTCTCCAAATCGAAAAATCAATGTCAAGGGAATGGTGTTTATAGATACTACGTATCCTCTCCTCCCAAATAATCGGAAATACACAGTCTCAGCACCAGCCACGCCCTCGAACCCCGAAAAACCAATTTCGAGGACGAGGATGTTGGCGAATAAATGCATGGGCAACGCAGTTCGCATGCTGCAAGTCTGGACGCCACCGCCCGAACCTGAGGTTTTTACCGAAGGGACGATGAAGGTTGTGCTGGTCAAGGCTAGCGAGCGCGTCTCGCAGGAAGGCGAAGTTAAACCGGTGGATGTGTATCGTTCTGAGAGGGATCTTGGGTGGTCGAGGTACAAGGAGGGCTTTTTCGAAGATGTGTTTGTTGTGCAGGGCGCGAATCATTACAATATTTTTGCGTTTTCGAGAATTAGTGCTGTTTCCGAGGCTGTGAAGAAGGCTTTGGCGGTTATTGATTAAGGGGGAGACCGGGAAATAATAGATGGACCAGGCTTTCTTTAGATTTACGCTTTTACCTTGTAACAGACTTGGTTTTACTTGCACAAAACAATACTTGGAATCGAAATTCCTAGGCATATGGCTGGACAGGAAGCTTAGCTTCTCTGCGCACGTGAAGAAGGTCAAGAGCAAGCCCAAGACCCAGAACTACGCGCTGACAAGGCTCGCCGGCCGAACCTGGGGCTGCGACCTCCCGTGGGCGTGAACAATCTACAGCACGATAATCCGGGCCGTGGTAGCCTACGGCGCCGCAGTATACCACACACCCACTCCAGCTTGCCACCTGCCTGAGCGCAATGCTCGGCACAGTCACCGGGGCGTACCGGAGTACTCTGATACACCTCCTGGAGACAGAAGCGGGCGTTCCACCGTTGGACCTCTACCTAAACCAGCGGGCGGCCCGCTTCCTGGAACACCCAGACTACCGAGCCAAGTCCAAAGCTGCATGCGAGCTGGTGATGAGGCATTGCCGCAGCGGCAATGGCCGCAACAGAGCAGCAAGCAAGCAGCACCCCCTGCGAATCACATGACCCTATCCTGCGAGAATGGACGTGGCGGCCCACACTTGCAGAATGGAAGCGACGATGGCAGCGAGTGGCAGATACGAAGCCCACGAAGATATCAGCTGCCAAGGACCCAGCCTGGACGCTCCAGTCCATCAAGAAGCGCCACTCGGGACTAACAAAGGCAGAGAGCTCACTCCTAGTGCAGGGACGCACTGGACACATCGGACTAGCCGCCTACCTCTTCAAGAAGCAGCTAGCCAACTCCCCGCTGTGCGTGTGCAAGCGGGGGGGGGAAGAAGATTTCGAGCATATCTGCCTACGGTGCCCCCGAGGAGCCTTGGAAAAGCCGGACGGCTGGCCAGCCGACGAGCCCTAAGGTGCTCTGGGAGACCTACGGAGCCCGCTAACCAGCCACCGAGTTCTACGATACATGATACATCATAACCTCTGGGAGGATCCATCAATACCGGCGGCGGCACTGGACCCCCCGTTAGGGGTTAACACGGTGGATGAGAGTGGGTTGTGGGAAGCGTGAAGGGGGGATGAGAGGAGTGGAACACAGTGAACAGCCACTGTACCCGTAAAGGGGTCTATGATAGCATGCACTGTACGGAGTAGACCCGCACTAATCGGCACATCACTGAAATAAGCGCGCCTGGCGCCGCCAGTAGGGGCCCGCAAAACGGCAGGAACAAGCAAGCGCAGGGCTGCTGCAAGGTGGTAGGAGGGCGTAAATTAGTAGATTCGATTGGGCCGCCTTTACGGAGTAGAAGCGCTGGATTGAGGTGCAGATGAGGGACCCACATGAATGTAAACTACCAAACTAAAAGTCCGAATAGCCCCATTTGTTGAGAGACAGCATTATGTAGTGAGACGCCGTGAGCAGGACTGGCCAATCAGAGGGCGCCACACACTCTGAGTGGGCAGGACGCTCTGTGCAAAAAGCCTGCAAATGTGCTCCCACCACCTAAACTAGATAGATTTCTCATACCAGACACCACGACTTTTAGACCGCAGGCACGCCTTCTGATCCAATGGACAGGAGGAATGGTGCTTGGTCTTCAGTAGTGCTCTATTCATTCAATTAACTGATTTCCTTTCTGAAACACCCTTCCGCAGAACCTCCCTATTTTCCAGATCCTCAAACCGACGCCATTCGTATTAGTCCCAAGAGGCGGCCTCCTTTTTCCCGGGGGGGGTATTATTTCAACGAGGCTATTGAGATGAGAGAAAAAGAAACAGAAAAAGAAAGGGGGAAAAAAGCAAAAGAAAAGATACATAGGAGAAAGCTCATGCAGAAACAATAGCCCATCTCTCTCTGAGTCTATCATGACGACCGAGGAGAAAGCTCATGCAGAAACAATAGCCCATCTCTCTCCGGGTCTCATATCATGACGACCGATCTGGGCCTCCCTCCAGGGCCGGGTGGGCGGTGAGCCTTGAGCAGTGAGTAAATCCAACCCCCCCCCCCCCCCACCATTCACTTCCTTGGTGAATGAAATTCAGCTCGACAATTCTACCCAGCCTCATCCTCCTTCCACAACTGTTTCTCTTTTCCCTTCTCCTCTTCTCTATATACGTCTTTCTTCCTCCGCTAGACTTCGTGCTCCCTCCAAACTCTCGCACAACACAACCCCACGAAAGCGTCGACAAACTAGGCGAAAAGAAACACCACACAACTCCTAAGAAACCAAACACCAAGAATGGCCGAAGCAGAAGAGATCCAATCCCCCCTCCTGAACACCAAAGCCCCTTTAATCCTAATCCACGACGGAGGCGGCACAATCACCCCCTACCACCTCCTCAAACCCCTAAACCGCAAAGTCTACGGCATCCCAAACCCACGCTTCGACCCCTCGCCCTCGCCCGATGATACCGCAGGATACTTCCCCGATGGCCTACCGTACATGGCAAAACTATACGCCACAGCCATTCAAAACCTCGTTTCAAACGCCTCATTTCCTAAGCGGACGGATGCGAACGGAAGGACTATCGTCGACGTAATTCTCGGAGGATGGTCAGTAGGCGGAGCCATTTCCCTTGAAATTACACGGCAGCTCAACTCTCAAAACACGCTCTCTCCAAATCGAAAAATCAATGTCAAGGGACTGTTGTTTATAGACACCACGTGTCCCTTCCTCCCAAAGAATTGGAAATACCCCGTCTCAGCACCAGCCACGCCGCCCCCGAACCCTAAAAACCCAATTCCAAGGACGAGGATGCTGACGAATAATTGCATGGGCAACGCAGTTCGCATGCTGCGAGCCTGGACGCCACCGCCCGCATCCGAGGTTTTTACCGACGGGACGATGAAGGTTGTGCTGGTCAAGGCTAACGAGCGCGTCTCGCAGGAAGGCGAAGTTAAACCGGCGGATTTGTATCGTTCTGAGGGGGATCTTGGGTGGTCGAGGTACAAGGAGGGCTTTTTCGAAGACGTGTTTGTTGTGCAGGGCGCGCACCATTATAATATTTTAGCCTTTTCGAGGATTGGTGCTGTTTCCGAGGCTGTGAAGAAGGCTTTGGCGGTTATTGATGGGGAGGGGGGACTGGTAAATAATAGATGGACTAGCTTTCTTTAGATTTACGCTTTTACCTTCTAATATAATAGGCTCATAGACTTGGTTTTACTTGCACAAAACAATACTTGGAATGAAGAGAGAGAAAAATCGCGCTTTTTTTAAAGGCTTCTAAATCGCTAGCGAGAACCCGAGTTACACCGGACTCATCGGATGTTTAGGACTACTACTAACACTCCCGCTGCTCCCCGAACTCACACCCTTAGACTTGAACGCCCCGGCGCGAACCCTTGTCCCAACACCCGCGATGCCGACGCCTACATCATCGCTACTGCTACTCTGCGTGAACCCCGATATGGTACTAAGCATCGACGAGGACCGACCGCGCGTGCGCGTCGTGGTATTCGTCGTCGAGGTCGTCGAGGTCGTCGTGGTCGTTGTGGAAAGCGAGGGAACGAGCGGCGGCGGGACGACGAAGCCTAGACCTTGCGGTGCGGCGAGGTTCGCGTTCGAAGTTGACGGGCTGAACCACGGGGAGGCGCTGGCGTTGTTCATGTCGCTTGTGGACCACATGTTCATGGGCGGTGCGGCCCCGTACGCCGTTACGTGCTCGGTGAGGGGCGGCATGGTGGTTTGCGTCATCGAGGGCCAGGCTGTTGCGGACACGGCTTGGGGGTACTGCGAGGTGTCGAGGCCCATTACGTTGGCGCCTGCCATATCCATGTTTTCAAGGCCTGCTGAGGTCATGCCTGGTGAGTCCATTGCTACGCCGGCGTTGGCGGCGGCGGCTGCTGCTGCTGCTGCGGCAGCGGCGGCGACGGCTCCGTTGGAGTAGTTAACTTGTTCCTGGAGGGTGCCGACCTGGTGGATGGCTGCCGTGATGTGCTCCTGCTTCATAGCATTGGTGGTCCGCAACGCTTTGAGATGTTCGACGAGCCGCATTTCCCGGGCCAGGACTTGGCCTTGCCAAGTGTCGCGCTCCTGCTTCCGCCGTTCGGCCTCGTTCAACCCCTTACGGTTGGCGTCGGCAATGTTAGCGAGTTCGGCATCCACGCGCGCCACCCGAGTCGCGACCTTGTTGCGGCGGGCCTCGAGCTGCTGCTTTTCCGCCTCCTTAGCCTTGACCTCGGTGTTGATGGACGAACGGAACTCCTTGAAAGCCTTTTGCGCCATGTCGAAGAGTCCCTTTTCTGCAGTGTAATCTTTGTCAACTGACTTCTTACGGTCAATGAGCCACGCCGGCGCCGGGTCGAAGATGCGGAGCTTCTCTTCGATCTCGAGCGTCTCCTTTTCGGCCTGGGCCTTTTGCGTCTCCTGCTGGCGGATCTTTTGCCGGTATCGGTCGTCCGTACCGCCCGATGATTGGATGGCGTGCTCCGTGTTCTCGTTCTCCTTGCGCAGTGCGTTTGTCTTGGTCTTCCACTCCTTGCGCAGCGTGCGTAGCCGGTTCCGCTCATCGGCGAGCTTGGCTTCGGCAGCGGCAATAGAGGTGCGAAGCGTCGTGGCCGGCGAGTCGGGGCGGCGCGGTGCGTCCGTCACGGGGGCGTTGGTCGGGCTGTCCGTCTCGCGGCTGAGCTCCTGGGTCGTCGTGATGGCGGCGTTGAAGATGATCTCGCCCGTAACCGTGTCAACAAATTCGCAGAAGTACCGCGACATGGGGCGGAGTCCATAAATATCGCCTGTCCACCGGGAGCCGCCCTGCGAGCGGCGCACTTCCTCAGCATCATCGGGTCCGTCGTGGAACGGAACGATGCGTGTAGACGGCCAGTAAGCGTTGTTCACACGCACGTAAAACGGCTTGGTCGGGTCGGCACCCGAGGGACGTGGCGGGGCATCGGGATTTTCATTGATGTCGATGGGGTCGGGGAAGAAGCTGGCGCTGAAGCAAACGTCGTCGGCGCCAATGTACGAGATCCAGATCCAACCGGGCTCGAGTTCGAACGGGGCATTGCCGAGGTTGTGGATATCGGTAGCGTTCGAGCCCAGGGTTTCGGCCGAGGCGCGGGTGAGTTCAAACTCCTTAATCACCACAATTTTGGTGCTCGCGAGAGCCGACCACAGCGGTTGCTGCAGACGGACCTGAGCACTCTGTTTCCGGCGGCGCTTATTGGATTGCAAAGACGTGGGCGTTCCGGTGGGTCCGGGGGCCGGGTCGGCGGCGCAGGCTTCAATCGTGTGGACAGTGCCGTCTGGGGCGACAACGTCAACCGAGGTGGCCGGCAGTGCGGCCTGCTGCTGGGCTTTACTACTGCTCCCGTGTGCGTGTTCCAAATCTGTCGCTGCTGCATTACTCAAGCCGGCACCATGCGAAGCGGCGTTATGTATTCTCTCTCTCCGTATGTACCATTCGCGAATATATCGAACAAGACCTTGTATGACAATGTGTATGCTTAAAAGCGTCGTTAACCAGGTGAAAGGAAATCGCCTGTCCGGCGCCGAGCCCACAGGCGAGAGGGCCGAGTAGAAGGGATCCCGGGCTTCTAGCACCTGCCTCCAACTATCAGGCAGTAGGCGAACAAGGCGGGCCCAATGGCGACGGTTATTTTTGATGACATGGGTGGTCAGCATAAATATGAAGCACACGGACACGCCGTTCCTGGGCGAGCCGTCGCGGTTCGGAGAGCCGCCGCCGCCGCCTAGTGTGGCGGCAATGACGGGTTTGGCAAGGTCCAGGATGGCGTTCTGGACCGAGGGCCAGAGGAAAAGCCAGAAGAGGAAAGTCAAAAAGTCGATACAAAATACGGTGACGAGGGAGGGCATGTTGGAGCTCCAGTCGAGAAAGTCGGCGAACTGGAGATAGAGGCCGGAGCCGCCGTGGGCCGGAGGCACAAAAGTGAGGCAGGCAAAGAGGATGTAGATGCCGGACAGCGTAATGGGCGGAAGCTGCATGAGGATGATGAGGATGGCGAGCGTGTCGTAGAGGGGCAGGGCGCGGAGGACGGTCGCGGCGAACTCGACGGGGCCCGAGTCCCGATGGACATCGGCGGCCGTCTTGGTGGCGTTGACGTCGATTTGGCGGTGGGAGGCGAGTTCGGCGTTGGCATCGGCGGCGAGGAAACCGTTCGAGGTGGGCGCGAGGCCGCCGACGGAGTGGACGGACTCGGCCATGGACGAGGATTCGGACATGGCATCTAGCGAAGGGCGGCGACGGAGGGTAATGTGGTGCTTGTTGTCGGGGCCCGAGGCGGGAGAGTGCGAGTGCGAATTGTTGGGGTTTGTCGAGCTCGATTGGGTGCGGGAGCGGGAGCGGGCGAGGGCGTGGGTTTTGGCATGGCCGTTGGCGTGAGCCGAACCGTTTCCGTTCGCAGCATGACCGTTGACAGCGTTGGGGCCGGTATTCCTTCGCGAGGAGGGCGCGGAGGCAGTCGACGAGGCCGAAGACGTCTGGGCCAGACGGCTCTGTGCAGTGTCGAGCTGGCCCTGGGCCTTATTGCGCGCGACGGATCGGCCGGGGGCTACCAGACCATAACCGGTCTCGGTCCTCGAATCACGCGAATTGGTGTTGTTGGCGGCACCGTGTTGTCGCTTCCCCGATGCCGAGGCACGAGGCATACGCAGCGGATGGCAGGAGGGCAGGATTGCTCTGTCGGTGCCGACCTCGAGACCTGCGAGAAACAGGTCGGGGGTCCGCCGAGCAAACGGGAGAGAGAATTGTTATTGTTGGGGGGTTGAGGAATGTGTCGATCCAACACGTCGGGTGTTTGTCGAATGGGTGTTTGTTCGTCGGGAGGGCACGAGGGCCCCAAGAGAAATAAGGAGGGGGGTGGACAATAGTACGCGAAGGGAGAGATGACGGCAAGAGTCTTTTCGGGGTCCTCGCAATTTTGACAATCTCAAAACGAGACTGCCAACAAGGGGAAGGGGAAAAAAAAGGCAAGGACCCGACAAAGGGGGTAAGTTGTCGAGACTTCGAATCAAAAGAGAGCAAGGATTTCGAAGTTTGAAAATATGCGAGTCTTCGGTATTGGAGGGATCCCAAACCAAAAAAAAACAAAAACAAAAAAATAAGAATAAAAAATTAGTTTTTTTGGAGAGTTTGGAGAAGAAAGAATTTACAAATGCAGAAAAAGGGAAGGGGGGAAAAAAGGTCAGCCAAGCCCCAGTAAAAGTTGGTGGCGGACAGGATTTAGAGTCCCAAGGGTTTTTCGTGTACGGAGTACTCCATACGTAGGGGAAAGAGAGAGACAACCAAAGGTAGAGAGGGTGGGAGGGAGGGGGTGTGCTGAAAGAGAAGAGACGGAAAAAACAAAGGCCTGTTTTTTTAGCCACAGTGAGCGCCGCCCCCCCCCCCCCCCCCACTACTCTTCCCCACCAAACTGCACCTTTGCATCCCCACTACCTATTTTTATGTCGATATTCTACTCCGTAGTTTACTCCGTACTCTACAGTAAGAATTGGGATGGGAATACAGAGTAGCCATGATTGAAAAGAATTGGAACCAGCAAATGACTTTGCAGTATATAATATGACAACTAAGGCTGATTCCTTGTGAAGGGTTTAGTTGTGAAATGTCAAATGTCTTCTTCCTACTTGAGTCATGTGATGTAACAACTGTGGCGTGTAGTCTCCCCCCCCCTAAGCTATCATGATCAAGGCCGAGCACAAACAGGATATGCCAACTTGGTCATTTTGTCTGTCCAAGTAAAACTCCAGTTTTTTGGAAATCCAGAAGCATCTCCTCTTTCCTTAGTGGCCAACGCCACTCGCGGCTTCCTCCTTAACAGGTGGACAGTAAGGAATTGCCTAGTTGGCTTGTGCTGTTTCTGGAATCCTTTGAAACTTCCAACTTGCTCGTTAGCTATATCAAACTCATACGAGTGCTTGTATGCTTGTATAACCCTTTGCAACTCAATTGTCGTCTTTACACTTGTTGCAAGTTCATGATAGTTGTTAATAACAACCCCCCTTTTTACCTTGCCCCATATCTTACTGTGAGACATGTCAGACAAGTTTGCGAAGTCAATTTCGTAACCCATATTATACCAGTTCTCGTCGGCAGTACCAATTGTGCAGTATCCCGAAGAGTATGCGGTGTACGGAGTAGAGAATTTGTCATTTTGAGATAACTTGTCCAGAAACCCAAAACTATCAAATCCATGGTAACCACGCAACACCATTCAAGAGTCAAAAGCTACCAAGTCGAGCAAACGGGCTTCGGTCCCAGCGGGAAGGATCGCTTGTTTCCCATCTAAACTAGGCATCCGAACTAGAAACAACCAGCAAGCAATGCGCTTTGCCGTCGCAGATGGCGTTGTGTGTGTGTGTGCCTGCCGAGCAAAAGAGTCTAGGGAAAGCACATGTAAAGTAAAGTAGCCTGCTCCGTAAACCTCCAAACCCCTCTTCATAGCCTCGTAAACTGTTACAAACTTCTCTAAACCTTCTCTAAACTACAGTAAACTATTATTCTCTTTCCCACCCTCACTCTCTTAATTCTTCAGAGGCCCCCCTCCTTTAGTGCAAGTGGACTCGGGATTAATGCAGGTCAGCGCTGTTACAAGCCCTCAATTGGACAAGGGGGGGTGGGGGGTGGATTCCTACAAGTTCAATATACAAGCCAAACACGACCGAGGCACACCAATCCTCTCTCTCTCTCAAAAGTATATGATACAAAGTATCCCTCGCAAGGGCCTCGTCAGCCCTCTTCTTTTTGCGTTTTTGCCCCTGGCGGAACCACTCCGAATGGGAACTAGCCACTCTTGTCAAGTTTGGAGAAAGAAAAAAAGACCACAGGACACAGGATATTACCTGGGCCAGCTGTGCGTTTGGACTGTCTGCATTACCGGGGATGATGATTCCATCAGAAAAGCAACACTGTATGTCTTTAGCACTGTGAATTTGAAAGAGACGGAGTTCGGATTTCGCATTTCGCATTTCGCATTTCACATTTGAGGTGTGGGTGACTTTTGCGATCGAGGGGGTTCCACTATGGCTAATTTTCAACCGCACAAGGGAGACTTTGGCTGCTGCTGGCTGCTGGCTGTTGGCTGTTGGCTGCAGAGAATGTACAGTGGGAGGTCAAAAAAAACGCCAATTTTAAATTAAATTTTCGTGCCAGCCCTCGACGCGTCATAACCCTCCCTCCTTCACACTTTTCAAAAACCTCTCCAATGA
>JADHKT010000138.1:0-66078 GCA_019925285.1 Graphium sp. VPRI43844
AATAATTAAAGAGGTTATTTTGGTTGTGTTATGTGGCTTTAAAGTCAACTGATTTTAATGGCCAGAAACCCTTTTTTATGGATTGGCGTTTTTTTTGACCGCCCACTGTAGTCAGCGAACATCTCCTAGCGAATAAAATACAGAAGGGTAGCCCACTAATTCATAATCGACCTGCTTGACGCAGCACTATTTTTTATTTTTGTTTTTCTTCCCTTTCTCGACAGTCTCCAAACCAGCACCCCATCCACATCATCCATCAAATCCACCACACGAAAAAAGGCCAAGGACATCGTCTACCCCCTCCACCCCCTCCTCGACAATGTCGCGTTCCCCGACAACATCCTCGCCTCACATCTCCGACCTCTTCCAATCTCTCCTCCCCGAAGATTTCGTCCACACTGCCGGCCCGTACCTCCAAAGGTACGTCCTCGCCGACACGTCGCCCATCCAAATCGCCAAACGAAACCTCGTCTCCCTCGCACAACCTGCCATGGACGCCCTATACCCCATAGTCCGACCGATCCTCGCGGCGGCCGCCACAGTCCTAGACGACCCGGCGGGGGTCGCCAACATCGCCATCGCCATCGGCACCCTGGCCGCCATATTCCTCGTCCTCAGCTCCGTTCTGCGCACCCTTTCGTGGTTTGCGCGCGCTACGATGCGGTTGGCGTATTATGCTGTCTTGATTGCGTTTGCTGCCATGGTGTATCAGCGGGGTGTTCTTGTGTGCGCTCGCGATGCTGTGGCCTTGGGACAGAAGACTATGACGTATATGATGGTTCTTAAGGATGTGTTTTTGGCTGAGTATGAGAGATATGACCGGCAGTATCAGAGCCAACAACGGCCCCGGCCAGGGTCTAGCTACTATGATAGACCCATACGATGGCGTCGCTAAACTCTAGCTATCTTTCTCTCTCCTGGTCTTGGTATTTGGGACAAAATGGGCTTTATACATTGGACATGCTGTGGGAATTATGAATGTGCTTCTCGCCTCGTTTTCTTCTTTTTCTACTCTAGGAATATCGGCGCATCGGATGACTTGGGGAAAGCAGTCAAAACATACAATGCAAACCTTCTTAATGCTCAACACGAACCAAAGTAAGCATCTCTCTCTTGCAATATATTGGGTAATTAAAAGTATATAAATATCAAGCCGCCCAAACTCCTTCGCTATGCAAAAAAGTATCCAGATTCGTATGCCATCTCCGGTCCTAACCTTTCTATGCTATCAATCATCGCCTTCTTCATCCGGTTCGTCCTCGTCGTGAGGCTCTCGAGGCTCCTGGGCTTCGTGGAACTGGATACAGTCGTCAATGTGGCTTAAAATCGCATCTAGGCTGTCCTCATCCGTTAGGTCGAGCTTGAGGTAGTGCACCATGCCAAAGTTCTCAATCAAACTGGCCACTGCCTTATTCAACCTCCTGAAACTGGCGCCCTTCATTACCAAGTCTTTGCCCGAGGGATCGCCGATTTCGTCAGCGTCGTCGTCGCGTCCCTCACGTGCTGCAGCTAGTCTATTCTCGATCTCGATGGGGTCGTCCTCTAGCAACGTAGTGTCGGGAGTCACGAATCTTTCGATATCTCGGTTCTTGATGCGACCCTTGACAAGATCCATCTTGGAGAGCACGTTGAGGTGAGGGATCTCGAGCATTAACATGGCACTCATGGCACTGAGCGAACCAGAGAAGAACTTGGCACGGTCCACGACGAAAGTTGCCTCGAGGAGATAGGTGGCACAAAGCCGAATGTCTAGTGCGCCCGGCTGTGAAAGATGTCGTACAAGGGCCGGTAGAATGGGGATGTGTGTGTAAAGCTCGATCTGACCGGGCATATCAAAAATAATGAGGTACTCCTCTGTAAGAGATTCAAGAGCCTCGGTGAGGAAATCTAGATTCTCCATAAGAAACTCAAAACAGTAGATCAGTCCGCCGTTCGGTCCCAGGTTCAAGTCTTCCATGACATCCTCCAAAGAAATCAAGTCCTTGATGTCCAAATCGGGGGCATGCTCGAAGGTCTCGGCGGCGGGGTCGAGGTTTACGTAGAAGGAGGATCGACGGTTCAGATTGAGATGGGTGATGAGGGAAGCGGAGAATGTCGACTGGGGAATGCGATCAGATGTCAGATAATCCAGTTCTCAGATCAACGGGATGCAGAGAAGCTCCGGGGGCGGGGGGGCTACTAAACGCTTGCACGCACCTTTCCGGCACCCGCCGGGCCCATGACCATGACACCGAATTTACTCATCGTAACTACCAGGCAATCCTAGGACTGTCGCGTGGTCCCGGGAGAAGTGTGACTTGAATAATTTGGTAGCCTTGTGTGAGGATGCAATGATAATTGATATTGCTTGCGACGCATTTACCTGTTTTCTGATCATAGCTAAAACTTTTTCCCCTCGCAAGCCTACGCCTTCCCTGTCCCCACCCAGCTATGCGAATGGTGGGGGATGGAGGGGCATTATCTTATCGGAGAGCACCGCTGAGTCATCACATGTCCGAATACGAAAAAGGGCTGGACGATAATAGTACAAGTAGCACCCCGTCTCACATTCATTGGTTGATGAAACCTGAAAAGAAAAAAAAGGGGTGATCCAAGGGAAGCGGGAAGCGAGAGAAGCCATTATGGACGGAAAAGGGCGTTCTGCAACTTTGTGGGCCTGGTTGAGACAGGTTGCCAATATATGGCAATGCGGTGTGGGATTCAAGCCGCGAAATCTCAGGTGGGCTGGCCCAAAGGGGGCACTACAGAGTAGATGGCGATGGCCTGTGGGAGAAAAGGGATGTTCTTGCAATCTGTCCAGACGAGGCGCGGCTTACAGGACACTACTGTGTCTGCCCTGATTCAGAGGAATTGGAAGAAGTAAGTACTTGACATTGACCGATAGCTTCACCGACAGTTGGTTGTTCCACCACTCCAGCTGTGCAATCGAAACCACCAAAACCTTTCCCACAAGACCAGACATGAGACCACAGATTGGTGACGCAGCAGGCAGAGCACGAAATACCGCCTCTTTCTGGCCTCTTACCGCACACTTCTCCTGGCTTCTGAGGATTCAAGTCCGGTCGCTTAGTGCGCAGTCCAGCCCTGCAAAGTAGCTACGGAGTATGGAGAGTTTTACGCAGCGATATGGGGGGCATGGTCCGGACAAGTCTAACTCTGAACCAATAATGTCGACCACGCATGCAGCTTCGCACAACTGCTCGAGAGCTATTGGCCTCTGTGTTTGGCACACCCAGCCCGCCTTTTTTTTTTGTTCTGCTACTCTTTCTAGGTAAGTTTCGCAAGATTGCAATGATAACACCGTTCTATCCCCATATTCCGGCCCCTCTTCCCACGCTGTTTGGGTGACCCCAGTCTTTATCTCTAGAGAATGAGGTATTACTACTCTTTGCCTGCATGAGACTCCAGACTGGGAGGTTCTACAAGTAATCGTATGGAACTTGTCCTTCCCTTTCAAAAAAAAAAAAAAGGGAATGGAAACAGACACCGCCTCCTTTTCCACTCAGTCGAGTACCTATACCTGACAGGATGTACATTGATTGCCATTGACCGCCTCGATTGCATGCGACCCGATTGCGCCATATTGTTGAGAATTCTCTGAATTAGGTGCTGTACGGAGTACCTTGCATGTATTGTTGGAGGGGTACAACCATGGTTGTGGTCCCCGCCAAAAAGATGAAAAAAAAGAGCAAAATGTGCGGTGTAAACTACTATAACAGGTACCCCGCTATTATTATCGCTGCTCATCAAATTTGATGGTTTCTGCACTATGTATTACTCCGTACGCACACACACACCCCACCCTCCCACCATCCCAAAGCTTTCCGACTTTCGGCAACCGATTTTTGCTGTCTTTGGTCCAATACGGAGTATGTTGTCATTTCTTCTTTTTTGCTTTTTATTTCCAAATCACTCCTCGCCATTTGGTTTTCACCTATTGCCCAGCAGATGTACGGAGTAGTACAACGTAGGACTTGTAAGGCCCACATAGCTTTCCTGAGATGCAAGACATTGTAGACTGGTAAAAGTGGTGGAAAAGTGTACTTGCAATTGCCGTATCAACAAGCGGATTCCTAGGTCACTATGCTCCATAATGGGCGTCCTGGAGTAGCAGAATACACTGATTGACACCTGCCGAACTCATCCCCTGGTCAAAAAAAGGGTCGAAAAAATAAGGGAGGGGGGACCCCGACTAAAATGGAAGACAACCCTGCTGGCCCTTTTTCTACCACCCCTCCTCCGCCAACATTTCTTCTCTTTCCTTTCTTTCTTTCGAGCTTCTCTCCTCTTCCTTCTTCATTCCATACACTCAACTCCTCACAGGTACGCAATTGGTTTTCCCTCTCCTGCTTCCCTCTTCTTCTCCTCTTCATCTTCTTCTCCAATTCCTCACAATTCCTCTCGGCCCTATCTTGCCCCCCAACTTGATTATCGCTTACCAGAAAACCCTAACCTCGCGTGCTAGACTCACCGACATTACTGTGTGACCTGTTCTCCTCGGCCTTCTTCTCTCCCGAAAAAATCGTCCATTTCCCCTTTTCTCAAACCTCAAAATCATTCACAATGGCTACCACCAACGGAACCAACGCCCAGCTCTCCACATGGCAACACTACAACCAGGGCAACTTCCTCTTCACTGTAAGCACGCAACCATGATAACCCGGCCCAGTCCAAGCCACAAAGCTTGCGCGGGAGGCGTGTCACGCTTTTACGGCCCTCGAAAGCTGCCGATTGCTCTTTACTAACCCGTTTCATAGTCCGAGTCCGTCGGTGAGGGTCACCCCGACAAGATTGCTGACCAGGTCTCCGATGCCATTCTCGATGCCTGCTTGGCTCAAGACCCCCTCTCCAAGGTTGCCTGTGAGACCGCCACCAAGACCGGTATGATCATGGTCTTCGGTGAGATCTCCACCAAGGCCAAGATTGACTACCAGCGCGTTGTCCGTGACGCCGTCAAGGACATTGGCTACGACGACTCGTCCAAGGGTTTCGACTACAAGACCCTCAACCTTCTCGTCGCCATCGAGGAGCAGTCCCCCGACATTGCCCAGGGTCTCGGCTATGAAAAGACCCTCGAACAGCTAGGTGCTGGTGACCAGGGTATCATGTTCGGTTATGCCACCGACGAGACCCCCGAGCTCTTCCCCCTCACCCTCCAGCTCGCCCACAAGCTCAACGCCGCCATGTCCGCCGCCCGCCGTGACGGCAGCCTCCCCTGGCTCCGACCCGACACCAAGACCCAGGTTACCGTCGAGTACAAGCATGACAACGGTGCCGTTGTCCCCGTCCGAGTCGACACCGTCGTTGTCTCTGCTCAGCACAGCGCCGACATCACCACCGAGGAGCTCCGAAAGGAGATTCTTGAGAAGATCATCAAGACTACCATCCCGGCCAAGTACCTTGATGAGAAGACCATCTACCATGTGAGTTCAAGCCCCAAACCCTCAGGTCCCATTCAATTGTCCCATCCTGCCTTTGTTCTTTGAATTGCAGTGAGAATTCAACGCTAACAACATGTTTAGATCCAACCCTCTGGTCTCTTCATCATTGGTGGTCCCCAGGGTGACGCTGGTCTCACTGGCCGTAAGATCATCGTCGACACCTACGGTGGCTGGGGTGCCCACGGTGGTGGTGCCTTCTCCGGAAAGGATTTCTCCAAGGTCGACCGATCGGCTGCCTACGTTGGCCGATGGATCGCCAAGTCCCTCGTCGCTGCCGGTCTCGCCCGCCGTGCCCTCGTCCAGCTCTCGTACGCAATTGGTGTCGCTGAGCCCCTGTCCATCTACGTCGACACCTACGGCACCTCTGACCGCACCTCCGATGAGCTCGTCAAGATCATCCGCGACAACTTCGACCTCCGACCTGGTGTCATTGTCCGTGAGCTTGACCTCGCCAAGCCCATCTACTTCCAGACCGCCAAGAACGGTCACTTCGGTACCAACCAGAACTTCTCGTGGGAGAAGCCCAAGGCTCTCAAGTTCTAAGCTCTCCACCCTACCCCTCTTCTCCCCTTTTCTTACTGTGGTTCACTTGTTTCTGCGCCGGACCGCGAGATACCTTCAACATTTTCTCGATTGAGCCTTTGATCTCTAGATGATCTTTCAAACTACTTTATACTATTTTGGTTTTCTTGTTTTGTCATTATCGCAACGAATTTCATGCAGAGGCACAAAAATATTTGGCGTACGGATCTCTCAACAAGTCCTTTTCTTTTCTTATTTTTAATGACTTGGTCGGTTCTGCAGACCTGGCTCATGACTGACCGATTTCTATTATTGGTGTGATTTTTCTTCCTTTGTCATTTTTTCGGTTTTTATCGTCGTCTGTTCCTTCGCAGGAGCAACGGCGGGGAGTAGGGGCGTCTTTCAACAAAGACATGAAGCACGATACACACAGGTTTTAAAGGGTGCATACAATGATACCTAGCCTGGGAGCCTCGATAGGGAACAGGATGGGATGGTTTATTCTGGCATCATTGAATCGGCGTTAACGGGAAAACAAAAGAACTTCAACATCTTTTTCTTTCCTGGTTTCTCAGCCGAACCAAAAACAGCAACATCGCTGGGAGCGGCCGCTGGTTGAGCAACCGTCTTTTCTTCTCTGGCGCACCAGTGCCATTAGGAGAAAAGAGGGTGGCTCGAGCCCAGCAGAGGATCGGGGAAATCTAGCTAGTAACCTGGGGGTGCAGGTACGAGCAGTTGAAATAGGTAGCAATACAAATATTTTCGGGCGGAACTTTTAGCAGGGAACCAAGTGACTGTGAATTTGGTGGGAATTGTTCCCTCGCATGCCTGGACGCAGGCCTTGACCAATACGGGAAACCAAATATGACTATAGAGTCATTTGCATGCATGATATCACTTACATCGGAGCAAGGTTTGCTTAAGACAGCTTGTCGGATAAAATACTAGAAAATACCTATGAGAAGAGGGGCAAAAGTATAATCCAGAACAGGTAGTAATATATAAAAGAGAAAAGAAAAGAAAGACTAGTCATGCTTCTCATTGGCAAGGCATGTTGTCAAAAACACCTCGCCATCTTTTACAAGAGCAAAGAAGGACTTTTGCTGCCTTATGACCACATGTTAGGCTGTGTTTTGATCAGCTCTCCCTTTTCGATCTAAAATGGACTGGTTGGTAACTCTTTCCATTCCGGCTAGTTTCCGCCCATTCCCCTGGAAGGCCAGGAGCCACACACCTATACCCTCCCACAATGTGTTTGTAATAGAAACGGAAGTTTCTCTCGCCATCAAGGGATGCAAGGAGCCACCTCGAAACCTAAGGGCATCTTCATGCTGCCTTTAAAGTGTATTTTGACCGAAACAGGAAACTGATCCTCTTCGATATCGACATCGAAATGCCCTCTCAATTCAAGCTCGTCCACCGCAGATTCAAGGTTGGTTGGGCTCGGGTCTGGTGATCTCGGATTGGGCACATCGTTGCCGGAAATGACTGCTCAGCAGAGTTTCTGTGTAACAGGGTGGAGAAACTTCAACTGCTGGCCGCCCTTGCCTTCACCAGCGTGGAAGAAATGGTCCTCGTCGATGTAAATGAATTCATTATTTTTGCCCAATATGTACCATTGCATAACTCCCGGGGCGACACTCGTATACCCGACAGGAACTGGGCTAGGCTCCTCTTTCTTCTCTCTTTCTTCTTTCTAAACGGGGTCCTTATACAAAAATATGAACTCACAAGATCATCACATGTGCGAAAGGCATAAGCCCTGCCTAGCGCCGCTGCTTGTTAAGCTCCAGGATGCTGTTTCCTGGGAGGAACTCGGCCATTCGTACTTTACACATCGCACTTGTTTTTGTTTCGTTGTTACAAGTAAGCCAGTTCAATCTGAACCCTGGCAAAAGTTGGCAAGTTGCTTTGAACGTGACCCGGACAGACATGAGGGCTGATAGGTACGTAGAGAATTGCCTCGGGTTTGGGAGAACTGCTGGTTGAAAACTGAATTAAGGAGCTTGAAGCAAAAATATCAGAATGGGGATATACCATGCGCGAGATGCGTAAATTTCTAGTATTACTCCATACAAATGTGAATACTTGCAAATGTCTTGGCTCAGTCCTCACCAATCGTTATCAAGTGTTAAGCGGGGTAAGTGGATAAGTAACAATAGTGCTCTTTTATTTTGGAACGATTTGATTGATAGGTTTTGGGAAGGGGCTTTCAAGACAAAACTTTCATCGAATCAAGAACCTCGTGCCGATAGATTGAGAGGCAAGCTTATCCCTCGCACTCACCTTTTCTTGTTTGTCAACCACAGGAGAGACTTGGGTTGTACGGAGTATGCAATGCTGACAGCTTTGTTTTCAGTAGTCGGCGAACATGGCCAGCCAGCCCTAGTCAGGGATTGGCTCTTTTGCTCTCTGGGGCTGAAAAAACACAAGCCCCTCAGTGGGGTCGAAAACGCTTCAAGATGACTGGTCAGGATAGCAACGAGCCCCAGACGATGGTTGTCATGGTGGGAAGGTGTGGTGGGGAGTTTGGTTCTTTTTTAGCTTGGAGTGCCCAGCTGGAAACAACGGCAAGAGGGGATCTTTCTTCCACAATGGTTCAGTTTCTCTGTTAATAGTGTGCATATTATAATTGACTACCCATTCAGCTCCCGATCCTCTGAGATACTCGTCTAGCATCTGTCTATTCCCTCATCCCCTCACTCAATCGCCCGTTTAAGCTACCCAACATCACTCCCTAGGTTCAAGATCCGCTCCTTATCCTCAATCCTTCTTGTCTTACCGTGATCCCTAAGAGTTTCCTATATCATTTTTGTTACATTGAAGCTGCCGCATCCAGCTCCGAGTTGATTGGTTGGAGCTCAATCGACAAGTGACTGACAACGATCTTATCCATCATCTCCCTTGACCATGTCGTCTCTTACCATCCGCAACCTTACTACATCGCCGCTCGAGCTCAAAAAGGCTGAGCGATTCGCAAGTGGCCGCATCAAAACTGGTACAGCACTAGGAAACGTTGCTGGCCACATCACAAGCTTCCTCAATGCCACAACGTTCAACCCCACCCAGACTGTAGCTAAAGGTGAAGCCCGCGATGCTCGGGACCTTTCGGTACCCATTGGTGCCTTCGAGTCTCGTGTGCTCGATGGTGACAACAATATCTCTGCACCTAACCCTGATAACGAGGTGCTCCGCCTGACTTTCCAGACCCAAGCCGGGAAACGGTACCAGGTCGATGTGCCAAGCCCCTCCCACAAGAGTAACGTCATGACCAAGCTCGACGACGACTCACCAGAGGACTTCACAGTAGTGTACATCCCCCCCCATAACTTCCTCGCCATCTTCTCGTCTGCCAATCTCGCTTCTTGGATGCGTGAGCTTGGCGACCATTTCCCACTCTCGTCACTCTCCATTCCCGGCACGCACAACAGTCCTACTTGTCATGTCGCCCTACCATCAGTCCGATGCCAGGCCGTGGGCGTGCGTGAACAGCTTGACAACGGTGTCCGTTTCCTCGACATCCGCGTCTCCGCCGATGCCGAGAGCGATGACCTGGCGCTCGTACATAGCGTGTTCCCCATCACCCTCACTGGCCACAAATACTTTGCCGGCATGCTCAACGACATTTACTCCTTCCTTGAAGCCAATCCGAGCGAAATCGTCGTGATGAGCCTCAAACGTGAGGGAACCGGCAAGGCGAATGATGAACAACTTTCCAAATATCTCCGCGATCGGTATGTCAACGGCGCCTCGCACCGATGGTTCACGGAACCACGGGTGCCAAACTTGGGTGATGCCCGAGGCCGCATCGTTCTCGTACGTCGCTTCGCTTTGGACGAGAGTCTTCGCGGCGAGTGGGATGGCCGTGGTTGGGGCATTGACGCACAGCACTGGCCGGACAACTGCGAGGATGGGGAGGCTTGTGGCGGCAAGATTCGTGTGCAGGACTTTTACGAGATTACAGAGAGTCTTAACATTGGCAAGAAAATCGACTTCAGTCACGGCCATCTCGAACGTGCTGCCGAGCACCGCTGCCACGTCCCAGGCTGTCACGATTACGATGGAGGTGACGTACGGGTACCTCCTCTCTTCGTCAACTTCCTGAGCGCCTCAAACTTTTTCAATGCGACGTGCTGGCCCGAGCGTATCGCCGCGCGGGTGAACCCCTCTGTGATTGAATACCTATGCATGCGTCATGGTGACCATGGCAAGGGCCGGCTTGGTCTAAATGTTGGAGACGCAGGCACTGGTATCGTCGTTACCGATTGGGTCGGCGCACACGGAGATTGGGACTTGATCCGTTGTATCGTGGGGATGAATGGTCGTTTGAAGCTGCGTGGTTGATATCCCTTCTTTCTTGCCTGTTCAATTTTTTTCTACATGAGTGGATTGTTCATGTGGCATGTTGCTCGAAGTTTTGGTCCGCCTAGGCACAGGAGGAGGTCGATGTTGAGTACAGTGGGTTTCATATGGCATTATAGATACGCCTCTTTTTGGTATATGGGTTGGGAAAGGGTTGGGGGCGGCTTGGAAACCGATGCCAGTCGAAAACATGGGTACACCGTATACATAGGGATGAAATATTTACGAAGCTTTATAGGGAACTTATGCTTTGGTACTTCCACCGGCTGAGGTGAGGCAAGATGGCGGAGCGGTTAAGGGGGGACGCCCTCTTGGCTGACTCTGTCACACGCCCCTCACAGACACTGTGAGTCTCCCCTGCTTGCTGTGTTACCCTGGAGCCCACGTGCTTAGGAGCTGCTTGAAGGGCGGCTCCCGAGCAGCGATGGGACAGGGTAACACCTGGCGAGGAGGCTCATGGCAAAAGAAATACCCCATAGGGCGAAAGCCAGGGGGGCGCCCCAAGCACATCCGGTCGAACAACTGTGAATGGGGGCCTGATAGTTGAATATTTTTTTTGGTTGATTTTGGTTGTTATATCTTGAGATCGTGAGGTTGAGGAATTACCCTGTGTGGACTTTTTTTGTGTACTGTGTGTTCAATTCTTGTCAGTGCAGCTTTCTGTTAAAATTTTTTTTCAAGGGGGAGGGGGATAGGCCTTTTTTTTCTTCTACTTTTATTTTGTCGTCCTGTTGCTCGACGCGAACATATGTGATAGACGCGCTTCACCGAACACCACACCGAATGTAGTACATATGGACCCACTTTATCCGATAAGATCAGTGTACTCCGTATTACAGAGTTAAATGAACTATGGAGAACTTTGTAATAATGCTTGCCCATATTACTTCTGAAATTCAAGAAAAAAAAAGTATAGTATTTGGCATTTTACTTTAGTTTTGCCATCTATGGTTCTTCTCTTTATTTAATTTGTTTGGATGGTTCTGATGTTTTCTCGTAGGTTTTCTGAAAGCCAGTATTTTCTTCACTCGTCGCAAATAAAAACGGTCTATGTCATATCACTCGATCAATCTTTTTTTTGTTGCGCTTGCACACCTTCTACACATTGCACTTTAACCGTCAACGAAAGTTTCGCTTCGGACCTTAGCATCGAGCTCTTTTGCGGCTACGGTCTCGCCGGTAGATGGGCGGTTCGCAATCAATCGCTGTGAGGCAAGGTTAGTTTCCGTAAATGCGCGCACCGATCCAAAACCTTGCTGATGATGGCTTCTGTATCGCGGGTAGGAGAGACATAAGGAGGAGGAGGAATTGACAAGACTTACCACCAAGTTTCTTAGCAGGACAGCAATAGTGACCTTGCCAATGGATGGCACATAGATGGAAGCCTTTTCCTTAACAGCGGGTCCGTCAAAGTTTCGCGAGGACGCAAAGTTGATGCATACGGCACCGTCGCGGATTAATTCGGTGGGAACCTTGTAGCTTTCGGACGGCACACCGCCAATGATGACGTCGCTGAGAGGCAGGCACTGCTCAACGCCCCAGCCCTCCTTGTCGAGAACCTGGTGGCGCGGCTGCTTGATGCCCTGGCCACGGGTGAACAATTGCACGCCGGTGATATCGACCGAGTAGACTGTGGCGCCGTCGTTGGCGAGGAGGGCGGCGAGAGGGCGTCCGTTGACCTCGGATCGGTTGATGACGGTGATGGTCTTGCCGAAGAGACGGTTGCCGGAGGGGAGGATGGAGTTGTAGATTTGTAGGTATTCAAGGATCTTGACGACGGCAAGGGGCGTGCAGGGTAAGACGGACTTCTTTAGGTTGGCAGGAGGATCTAAGAATCGGACGTTGTGGTACATGTTGAACAGATGCTTGTGGCACAAGCCCTCGACGTCCTTGGCGAGTGAGACGGTCTCCTGGATGTACTTGTCGTGCGTTGGGTTCTTCGGGAAGATGGGGTAGTAGACAATGATGCCGTCGACGGCGGGGTCTTCATTGGCTTTGCTAATCTCCTCTTCTAAGTCGTCTTTATTGACAGTTCGGAGGTCGAAGTTGAAACCGCTGGAGAGTGAAAGAGTTTAGCTGAGGTTTTTTTTTGTTTTTTTTTTCATTGCGTGCGCGCGCGCACGCGCGTGCATCTCTTCATAGCTCTTGGTAAAATGGTAGACTTGGGGGGTTGATCTTACTGCTCTTCGCATGTCTTCTTGGACCACTCGGCGTACTTAACCGCAGCAGGGTCGTCGTTTGCAAGGAAGGCGGCGAGGGTGGGCTGGGTTTTACCCTGGAGCTTAGCCAGTGTCTCCTTGGCCTCCTCGAGAAGTCGCTTGGCGATTGAGTCGGCCAAGACAACCTTGCAAGTCTTGGGAACGCTGTCGGCCATGGTGAAAAGCGCGACTAGAAGAACCAAAGAATCTGAAGCGAAAGTGAGGTTCCGGAGAGGAAAAAAAAACCTGGAATAGATCGGTCGGAGGATAATTCGAAGCGTGGGCGCAAAAACTTATAAGTGTCGCAGGGTCGTGAGTCAAATTGTTGGCGGGGTATATTTCAACTGGAAATTTTGAGAGCAATAAAACGTAAATTAAAAAAACTTTGCCAGGGTTTGATGGAGCAAAGTTAACGTCTCTTGCGACAGTTTCAAGAACTCGAGACGAGTTTGACCAAACAAGCCGTTATCGGAATTAATTCAAACGAACAAGACAACAAATGGCGTAAACTGAATAAAGAGACACCAAGAAAAAAAAAAAAACCTCAGTGCTGTTCAGCTTGATGATTTTTCCCGTCCTCCACTTGCTGCCCCTCCACCCCTCCTTAACCTGGACGGCACTTCAATCCACAGGCAGGTTGCTCCATAAATAATTCAGTATGGAGTACTCCGTACAAAGTGCCAAGCCCTTACATGTTACTCGTAGGACCTCGCAACTTCAAGTTCCAAAGAGAAGAAGAAAAACTAGGTAGACTTAAGACAGGTTTCTAGTCTCAGTTGGATACTTGATAAACCGAAGGCCAATACCACCACCGTCCCATTCATCCCTTGTGAACGGACCTGAACGGCACGGACGACTCATGCACCTCAAGCCAACAGCTAACCAATCAAGCACACGGTTAATCAGCAAACGCTCTCACCGCCTTCCCAAACGCGACAAAGCCCACAAACCGACCCACACATACTACATCATCGGATTGTGTCGCAAGCATGGGAAAAAAAAACCACACACCAATTCCCCCTGCTGAACCCCGCCACTGCTTAAAATTGAGGAAGCCATCAATATACTACGGGGCTCTTCTTTTCATATATCTGAGATCTCTTGTGCTCCCAGGTAGAGAGAAGCCGAAAACCCAAAACTGCGAACTTCAGGTCAAATATACGTCATTGTCATACCTTTAAGCACTTAATCGTCCCCCAAGTTCCGAGTTCGGCCGGGGCCGGCGTGATCGCCCTTCTTGCTGGGGCATTTCTCCATAGCTGTTGCTTGTCAAGTCGCACAACTCTTTCGTGGTATCTGATCCTTGCAGCCATGGCCGATTTCAGGCAGCTTGCTCTCGAGTTCGTCCTGACAGATGATGATGCTGCGAAAGATCGGATTGCTCAGCAGGCCGCACAAGGCATGTTGTTTCGTCACCTCACTTTGTGACAAATCCGAGCTAACATGAGGCCTCGCAGGGATCCGGGATGGCGGTAGGGGAACAAATATAGTCGCGAAATGGGTTGAATCTATCAAGCCCTGGATGCCTGGCGGCGAAGTCGACTCCAATGGCGACCCCGTTGATGTTGATTACATCTCACGTGCCAAAGGTGTGCACAACCCGCTTGCCAATTGATCGTAAATTTTTCTTTTTTGAAGCCACAACAAACAAAACTAACAAGCATCATCCCTACAGCTCTGGAGTTTCTTTCGTCTACTCTTGCAGCTTTGGATTCTAAAGTTTTGAAACGGGACCATCGTGAGTAACCAGCTCTCCGTGGCCAAGGCCGAATCTGCCCGCTAATTAAACACGCAGTCCGGCTCCTCCTTGCCTTTTTCAACGCCATGTTCACAGTCGATCACAAGGCCGGTATTTTGCCTTCGGCAAAGGCTCTCCGCATCATTTCCTCTATGGATGACTTCCCACGCGACGGCGCCGCCGAGATTGTCAAAAGTGTATGCTTGATGGGTTCCGATTTTAAAGACCAAGTACCCACCACTAGACTGGCCATATACAGCTTGTTCCAATTCCTGATAACCGATGCACGTGCGCGAGCTTCCCTCGAACGCCAGTACGGCAAGACCTATTCATTCGTTGGCGACATGCTTGAGCTTTGTCGGAATGAGAGGGATCCCAGCTGCTTACTCGCTTGGTTCGCCATCATCACTGAGCTGCTTTCTTCTTATGAGCTCTCACCGGAGCTTATCGAACAGAGCTTTTCTGTATATTCCGCATACTTCCCTATATCGTTGCGCGCACAACAGCACCCGTCAGGCGTAACTGCGGATGATTTGAAGTTGGCGCTTCGTGGTTGTTTTGCTGCGAACAGGCTATCTGCCAAGCATTGCCTGCCATTCCTGATCCAAAAGCTCGACCAGGGGGATGCAGTTACTGTCAATGTCAAGGTAAGGACATAATATCCCAAGGCCATCAATGTCTTCTTCTCTTGCTAACTTGTCTGCGCATAGGTCGACATCCTCAAAACTCTACGCGCATGCATACTACAATATACCGATCCAAAAGAGTCCGTTGCTCCTTATGCGGAATCTCTCTGGAATTGTCTCAAATACGAGGTTCGAAATGGTGAGATCGAGGACGCGGTCAATGGTACCCTAGAAGTCCTCCGTGCGGTTGCTGGCAAGATTGATGGAAGCGATCTCCGAAACTTCGTCCTGGCTGTCCTGCGCGATTGCTTAGATGACTTTGAAAACCCAACATACGCTGTAGGAGCAGGGAAGTTGGTGGCTGCCGTTTCGAGTGCTAACCTGGAATCTTTTACTCTCGCAATCACCCCGACTGTGACCAAAGCCAAGGAAGATTTACGACATCCGAAATCCGATGATCACGCCCGAGGCCTTTTGGTACTAGTGAATTGTATGCTGGATGTGCGCCTTGCCTTGGTATCATCTAGCCACGACTCGGTAACGGAAAGTGATAAGAAAGCTTTGGCCTCAACTGACCCGATTCTTGAGTCCTTGTTCGCCGATGTCTACAAGCCGTGGTTACCTAGACGTAACGGACCCACCAACGGCGCTGAAACTGCCGCCGAACCTGTCGCTGAAAGTACCGAGCCAGCTAAACGATCTGTTGAGGGGCTTGGCCTTTTACTGCGCCAGAAAAGCATCGAAAGCCTTGATACTCCTCTCTTTTCCGACTCTACGTGCAAAGAGATCGAGTTCATTCTCTCGGGTTTTATTCTTGACCATGAGAATGATTCCCTTGGCGGTGAGGCTGTTATCGCAATGCAAAAGGCAGTCCTCTCACGACCTGGTGCTTTCCAGACACTTGTTGCTCGTGGGTTCCAACAAATTCAGAATCTCGACGCATCCCTGACCCTGGAGGAAGTTGAGGAGATTTTTACGATAATCACATCAAGGCTTGCGTACATTGGGTGTTCTGAAATACCGACACGTGGTAACCGACTTGAATTTTTCATTCTACTACTCACGAATCTGATTGAGAGTTTCGACAACGACCTTTCAAACGAAACTACCAAAGCCCGCCCGTGGGCCGTGTATCCATCCGCCATTCACTACACGGTGAGATATTACGTCGATGCATGCACCCTCGATCTATTGAAAGAAGGTGATGCAGCAGAAGAACTTTCGAACAGCCAATATTCCGATAATTGGGTGCTAGAAATCGAATCAAATTATCCGAGGCTTGCCATGTTGGCTGAGGTAGAAGCCCCTAGTGCTACTGAAACCTTATCAACGAGCCAGCTAGTAGACGAAGTCCGGTTCATCTGCTTGTACGTGGTTCGTCTCCTTTACAGGAGAGTAACCACTGTCACATCGTCTACCACAAACCTTCAACTGGCGATTAACGAGAGTCTTATGTCGCTAAATGAACGCTTTGGACTGCTGCCAAAGTTCCTGCAACGCACATCATCCCTCGCGTGTTTCGTGGTCGGGCAGTTGTCCGAAAAACAGCAACTCGCCCTTCGTCTTGATCAAGAAGTTATGGCCTTGTTCCAAGGAAGTGACATTATCGCAGGTCTTTCTGGCGACACTCTCCCTCGGTCGGCGTATGATTCTACAGACTTGGAAGTGTTACCCGCCTCCCCTATCGGTGATGCTTCCTCCCTATTTACTCCTCCCTTATCTTTGGGCCTGCTACAGCCACTATATCCCACGGTGGTGGCTGAAATGGTATGTACTTTATCCTTTTCTATGAAATCAAGGACATTGAACCCTAATTACCTGTATAGTTCAAGAGTTCTTTCGGTCCTGAGCTCTTAGCGCAAAGCCTCCTTGGTCAAGAGCCATGGAACGAGTCTTCCGAATTCATCTTGATGATCCTAAGTAACAAGTTCAAAATCGAAAAGGTTCCCAAGATAGCTCAATTGCTCGATCATCAGCTCAGTGCACTAGTGAGTGGTCAGTGGGAGGAAAAGCTCCTAGGCGATGCCTCTGTAGCTGGCTACCAGCCCATTTATCGCGTCAAGATGATTGCACGAGCTTGCTTCTCTATCATTGCAGGTTTGGTTCGGAGGCGTGGTGTTGCCGGTCTTCAATCTTTACCTGAGAGCATCCGGAAAAGCCCTGCTACCGGCAAAATGGGCCTCTTTTACGCGCGGCAATTCGAAGTGCTGTTCGCACCCCACGGCTGCCTAGAAAAATCCGAAAAAGCCAATGTCCAATCCGTTTGGCTTCAACGGTTATACGTCCAACTCGTCAAGCCACTCATTCCCCTTGCCTGGCCGAAGCGTGGCGACCAGGCAGATGACCTAACTTGCGCCAACTACAGCATTGCAATTCTCTCTGCGGTTCGGCACATTCCCTTCTCGGCCTTCGAGGAGGATGCGGACAGCCTCATTCGGATGATTCTGTGCTTCCTTCGCAACACGCCCATAGTGCCGGACACAAAGACCGCACTAGAGGTTCTCGAGACCATTGTCCAACAGTCCGAAAGCTCCGTCGAGACTTTCCTAAAGAGTATAACCGAATCATGCATGCAGATAGTTCGCTCTAGGAGCGGCGCACAACAAAGCCCGTCGTGGATGCCAGAGGGGTACTATCCCACTGGATCCTCGTCCCGCACCGATGCCATATGCCGTAGCATCGCCATTCGTTTGCTAGGCCGTCTCCCTGGGAAATTCGAACATAGGCGGCTGCTTGAACATTCGCGCCAGGTCCAGCGAGTACTCGCCGTCGCATGTGGTGACCCAGTCCGCGAAGTCAGGAAGACGGCTTTGGCAGCGAGAGGTGCTTGGATCCCTGTCGCATAGTTTAAGACTCGTGTACCATTTAGAATTATGGAGGTAGAATGTGGCCCTTTCTCGGGGCCGGTGTTTGGGATAGAACTTTTTGATCTTTTTTTCTGCATATTTAACGGAGTAGGTCGAGATAAACATAAGCCACTGCATAGTGACGAGAGATTTGAAGTGGTGTAGATGGTATTCTCGAAATATGATACACGCCATGAAAACTAAGAACCGCATTTCATTTTACCCAGCCGCCATTTTTTCTTTCTTTTGGTTACATGACAACTTATTTTTAGAACCTGTACAAACTAAAGTAAAATTTAGATGCACTCATACCCACCATTCGGCCCATCACAAACAATATGTTGGACTGGCGAGACTCAATCCCAACATCCCAATGATCTCCCCCCTTTAATGGCCTAGCACACCTAAGCCTTCCTCCTTTTCGAAGAAGCCTTCTTCGCAGACGAACTAGTAACAGAACTAGCCGCATCGCCCTCCCCAGACGCCAATAGCAGCGCATCCAAAACCTCAGGCGAAGCGCCTAGGAGACTCGAAGATGCGGTAGGTTGCTGTTCGGAGTGGCGGGTGTCGAATTGGCCGACAAGTTTGACGTCTGTGGCCATGATCTTTTGAAAGGGGAGGGCGACGAAGTTTCCGACTTCGTCGAACCATTCGGAGAAGGGGCGAGAGATGGTGGTTGTTGATTTCTTGCCCAACTTTTCCGTTACGGTTATTGTTAGGTTGTAGACTGGGACGTTCTTCTTTGTCGAACTTGCGATGGAGATCTAATTTGTTACGAGATTAGCACATGGCGCCAATATCTGCATGCTATTCGTCGAGTTTGCATACATGTTGGCCAGAAGGAGCGGTGCCCTCGTAGATGGTGCCTTTCTCCCGGAACATGATCCAAAGCGATAGCGCGCCGTTTAATAGCGCGTATACGGCGACGGCGGCTGCCGTGAGGTACTTTGTGCTTTCGAAGCCGAATTTGTAGTCCCAGCCAAAGCAGGCGGCGGCGATGGCGAAGGCAGAGTATCCGAGGGCGAGGCGCACATCGATGAGCGTGAAGGATTGTTTAAATTTTAGGGAATTGAGGTAGTTGGGGATCGCATCATCGGTTGTGTTTTTGAGGTCTGTAGGGTTCGACCCATGGTTTGTCAGTTCAAGTTCGGAGGATAGCTGGGCCTTGGTTTCCTTTTGATCTCTTGGCCGGTTGGAGGTGGAGAACGGGTTTACCTGAGAGGTTGTAGACGGATATTTGTTCGGACATTATAGATAATTCCTGCTTCGTTTCCCACGAAGCTAGAGTCTTGGTATCGGCGAAAAGAGGTTGTACGGTTGGATGTTGAACGAGGTTGGTGCTCAGTTGTTAAATGTCAGTGGTGGTTCTGGCAAGCTGCGTTGCCGCGAAGCTCCACGTCGGACAGTTTACTATACAGTATATACACGGTGCATATAAATGAAACTCGTCCATACTGTACAAGTACATATCCGGTGTTCTTTCCCAATTGCTGCAAGAAGAAACTACATACAATCATGCTTCCATTTACTTCCCGATTCGTGTACTGGAATGAAATAATCCCGTCAGGTTAAGGGTACAATTAATGGCTTGTATGGTCACGGTTATACTATGCGAATCGTGAGCATAAGTACTCCGTATACCAGGGCTCGAATAAGTTTTGCCTACTTTGTTTACTCAGATATGCTAGCGCTCGCCTGTGAGTGGTATTGCTTGAAGTATAAATGAAAAAAAGAAAGAAAATATAGAATATGGCACTCTCACATGAGAGGTGATGTGCGATTGGTTTTATAACGATAACGAGCTGTCAGTGAAGAGGGTGTCGATACTCCATAGTGGATCCCGCCTTGTTCTCCCGGAGTTCACCCATATTGGAGCTGTCTTCGTGGTTTCACTCAGCCTGAGTGCGATTGCTAGTATCAACCTTCGGCCGCCCTTCGACTTACCGCAATCCAAAGTTTGGCCCATTGGCTCTATCATCGCCATGGCTCAAGTCACAGTTCAGACGATCCATAGGGATCCCCAGTTACTGTGCGCAACCCCATTTGCTGCATATAGGTAGCCCTCATCACCCCTTAATAAAGCTAACTGCTTGACCTCCTAGCTACTGGATCTTGATTCCTATTACGGTAGTAATGGTATGCTCGAAAACTCTACATTTTCTACTCGAATCTCAATCCACCGAAGCTGTATTGACAATCGAGTGTTTCCTCTAGATCCTGACTGGAATTCTACGACATTACGCTACTGTTTTCCTCGCGAATACACCAAAACCGCTCGAGAAGCTGGCATTACGGGAACAACGTGCCCTTGCACATGGCGTTAGCTTAAGAACGAACTATCATGTCCTTTCGAAGCGGTCTTTCGAGTCCCGACGCGACACCACCATCCAAGCATTCGAGTCCGGTGCCTTTCTCAAGGACCCCGATCGCAAGGGCCAGCCGCCGGCGAACCCGCTTACGGACCCCAATGCCATGGACGGAATGATGGGCATGATGAAGAGCAACATGGCTATGCTTATCCCCAACTCTTTGATTATGAGCTGGATCAATGCTTTCTTCAGTGGCTACGTTATCAGTAGGGTCAATCAGCAATCCTTGTTGGCTAATCAGCTACTAACGACATCTTTTCCAGTGAAACTACCGTTCCCAATTACGATCAAGTTCAAATCGATGCTGCAAGCTGGAGTTGCTACGAAAGATATGGACCCGCGATGGATGTCCAGCATCAGCTGGTACTTCCTCTGTTTCTTTGGTCTCCAGGCCGTCTTCAATCTCATTCTCGGCAAAGACAATGGTAGGCCGCGGTGTCTCGAGTTCGATGAATTGCCAAGTTCAATCTGCTAATCGGACCTTTTGTAGCTGCGAACCAAATGGCGCAACAAATGGGACAGATGCCTGCCGCTCAACCTTTTGGCCCTGGCGTAGACCCTGACAAGCAGTTCAAAGCTGAGGCAGAAAACTTGGCTGTTATTGAACACCATTCGGTGCTTGACGGCATCGAAGAGAGACTACTCAAAATCTAGATTTATGTCTTTGTCGAGATTCAAACACGGACGTATTTCCCCGCTTGTGGACGCTTGATAAATACTCGAGTTCATTGGGAAAGCGACTGTTGCGGGAAGTCATTCTAATGAAGGGTTATTGAGGAAGGCCATACATATCACGACGATGATGGGTCTTTTGAATATGTTGTTTGCTCTTGTTATGGAGACGTAGATTACCGGTTTGTGGTCTAGATTCGAGCTTGTGGACGACTTACTGGAACGTAAAATGTATGTCGTCTTGAAGATGTATGCAGAAGCAATATGTATTATGCACGTTTGGAATCAAAGTCATTTTTAGATCTCTATTCTTTGGGTATATATCGCTACCAGATGCACTATTGCCACCACAAACACACACCAAGTCCTTCCTTTGCCATGCTTCCCTTGATTTTATACGGAGTCTGAATGAGAGCTTCCTCCGTGTCAGGCCCCAAGGGGGCTTGGTCATGCCACTCCTCGTCAATGACCTGAAACAAGACCATCTCATGGTTATCATAGAAGAGACGTGCGTCCTCGGTATTCCACACCCATAATTGTTCAGAATGATTGCTGATTTTTGGGTTAGTGAACTAGACCTAGCTGCTAGCGAAAGAGAAAAGATTGGAGGAAGGGTATAGCACGTACTATTCTGTGCCTTGTGGAAGCTCATCGTATGGAACGAATATATCGTCGAAGAAATCGGTTCTGACTATGCGGAAGTTAGCATCACCAACCTAGAAAATAAAATCAGGGGCTCATACGGTGTATTCCGGCTGGAGTTGAGCTTCGTATCCTGCCGAAAAGTACTTCTCCCTTGAATGGTCGGAACACCACAAGTCGAAACTCGACTGTACTCAGTTAGCACCCAGACAAGAGCCAGCCTATGGGCAGGGCAAGTTCGAACCATTAACGTTCACAAGGCCGGTTCCATGGCCGATAAGACCTTCCGAGGTCCAGAGGACATCATATAGGCTAATACAAAGTCCTATTCTTTGAATAACCTGCCGTTGAACCTTAGCAACTCTTTTTTGCACATTGCGCAACTCAGGATAAAACTAGGACAGCCTTGCACCACAAATTTGCAGCGATTGCTTACCTTGTTGGCATATTTTGCATTTATATTGTCCTCGATCGCATCAATGCTTCGTTTCGAGAACTCCTCGGGCTTGATTTGAACCAAGTCTGCTATTTTGGTCTGGACCTATGAGCTTCAAGATTCACCACAGCTCGAATCCAAGCCAACAGTGAAGTGGGGGCGGGGTAGAATTCTTACTAGGAAGAACATGCTTGTTGTAAATGTTGCTGTGACAAGGAAGACCAATTGGTAGACGCGTGGGCATCTTTCTCAGGCCAGTTAGAGAAAGATACCACTGCAATCCCCCAGACAAAATAGCGTGATATTCAAAATATCCTAACAAAGGGGAATGAATGGCTGCTGCTAAGTGTACTTTGTCGAGGTCTTTTTTTTTTTTTTGGTTTCTACTCCGTATGCTGTACTTGTATGGCTTGACTACCTCCAGCAGAAGTACGCCGACAGAAAAAAGAGCGGTGATTGGACTGGATGGAAGATCCTTGCTAAAACGGAGATTTCGGCAAAACCCGATTGCTACACGCAAGGACAGGTACTGGTACATGGCGCCCAATCTAGCCTAAAGTGGACAAGTCGAAAGAGTCACCATTGTTTTCCATCTTCCAGAATCAGTTTTAGGACAGTCTTGTATTGATACATTTCCTTGGATGCAGTCAAAATCATGACAACCTAATACCTCCACGTATCACGGGGTCTCCAAAAGCCCTTGCAAAAGCAAATTGCATCTCCAACCAGATGCATGTTTTTTTTTACCTTTGCTTTTCGCATTCATAAATCCAACCTCCCCTTATACGGAGTACGTTCCGATATCGCGTTCTTTCCTCTTCCTTCGGGATCTTTTCTTTTCTTCCTCTTACCTCCAATTTCAACAAAGTTCAAATCACATCACCACCTGTCAAACGCCCCGAATCTCGTCTTCTTGAATTCCTGGTCAAAGCGGGGAAGTCCGACGTGGCGAGTTTCGTCGCTCTCGCTGGCCATTTTTTTTCAATTTTTTTCTCGACTAAGTTGAAATCATAAAGTTTCTACTAGTCCTCCAAGATTGATATCGATGACTTAGTCTGGTTTCTTCTCCCCTTCGTCCTGACGTTAATCATGTCTTATAACTACGCACCACCACCGCCGCCGCCACCGCCTGCAAGTGCTGCTTACCTCCCACAACCGTATGGCCATCAAGGAGGCCGAGGCGGAAATTCGGGATCTAGGGGTCGCGGTGGGCACTACTCGGGCCAGAGGTCAGACTATAATGTAGTTCAAACACAACCTCCCTCTCAATACGAGTACTCGACACCACATCATTACCCCTCAGCAGCATCCGCCTCATATGGAACCCCCCAGGCTCCTGCCTACCCTGCCCAGCAATGGCACCCAGACCATGCTCACCCGGCTCAACATTCCCACGCGCAGGCTGGCCACGTACCTGCAACCGCTCCTGCGAACCCATACAGCTATCCACAACCCGTTGCCTATGGCCAACCCCCTCAGTATCCACAGCCCGCCTACGGCCAGCCAATCGCTCCTTATGCTACACAACAGTATCCAACGACCAATGCTGCGCCTCCTAATCAGTGGTCAGCTCAATCGTCGCAGCACACTCCATATCGAGGTCGGGGAGGGTATTCTGGAGATCGGAACGGCCGTGGCTCTCACGCATCGTCTCGTGGGGGTTTTGAAAGAGCCGACTCGCCGAATAATTACCCAATGCATTACGACGCGAGAGCAACTGGACCTTATCCCCCTCCATATCAATACTCAGCTCCTCCACCCCCTCCGTCCCATGGTGCAGCTCCTCGTTATGACGGGAACCGCCATCAAGGTCCACGGCGAGGTCGCGGGGGACACCACAACGCACGAGGAGGCAAGCCCGGGTTCCATAGCGGTGCCAAGCACCAGAATCAGCATGCCAAAAAACCTCATCAGAAAGATCAGTCGAGCCAACAACCGCCAAAGCCTGCGAAGGTTGATAAGAACGAATCACAGGCAGCGGGCAAGAAGAAGAAGCGGAAAGTCAACACACTTGGACTGACTCCCGCAGATGATGACGGCTCGGGCGATGACGAAGAAGAAGAAGCCCTGTTAAGTGATTTGATTGGCGTTGAAGCTATCCAGTGAGTAGTTAAACAACCACATCCTCGGGCCAGTTTTACTAACAAACACAAAGCATTAGTGATATGGCAGCCTTTATCGCCGAGCGAAAGAAACGATTTCCTACTGCCCAGCGCGTCGAAGCGAAGAAGGCGGCCGAGATGGTCAAGGAGACAGATGACGCCGAGGCCACACGGCTCGAAAAAGAGGCCATCAAATTACGGCGGCAATTAAAGAAGGTAGAGTCGACGATTAAGCGGAAACGTGAGCAACAGGACGAAGGTGACGATATGCGAGACCCGTCCTCGGATGAGGAATCTTCGGATGACGGCAGCCCTGAAGTCATGTCAAGCCGTGCAGACCCGAACAACCCATCCCCTGAATCTTCTGCTAAGAAAGCAGATATCACAATGCACTGCAAATACTACTCCACCGGTGGAAGTTGCGGGAAGAAGGTCAAGTGCCGCTTCAAGCACGATCCAGCCGTACGAGAAGCTGCTCTTCGAGAGAAGGAGGCCAACAATGGCCAAATGACAATCAAGCAGCGCCTCCTTCTAAACGACAAAGAACAAGAAGACCTGACTGTTCTGGAATCTATCCAGTATCTTCGGGATAAAGGTGTCATGAAGCAAACCAAGGGCATCGCTAAAGGCCCCAACCCCGAAGCCAAACCTAGGACACCCAAACCGAAGGCCCAACCCACGACTGTTGAGACGTCCCCTACTAGTTCTACTACCATTCCTCCTACAAACAAACATAATAGCACTCTCCCACCCCCTCCTTCATCGCTTCCTCCACCCCCTATTAAGAGAGAGGTCCCGACTTGAGCTGAAACACAGCCCCTTCAACCAAATGGTGTTACTCCCTGAAACCTCCAAGACACTTGACTAAGAGGCAATTGAGGAGCCTAGGAGGAATTGGGGGTTGGGGGTAATGGAATCCCCTTCCTGGGGAACGAAACGTCCCTTTCAAGAGCAATTTGGCGTGCTAGAGCCGCCAGATATTCGACCCCGTTTCATTATTTTTACCCCCCAGCACTGGGTTCAAATTGCCTTGCATCCTTGTCTTTTTCGCCAACCTCTTCCTGGCTTCTCTTCGATTCATGTTAATGTTTCCAACATGGCTCTATATGTCGGCATTCCAAAATACGTTGTTCCAGTACCCTGTTTTTTTTCTTTTTATGAACTTGTCTAGTTGAGTCTTGGTGTGCTCAAATCGTCTCCCCCTTTTCCTCAGTTTCCAAAAGAGAAAACTATACAACCTCGATTAGACTTGTGCGCATTGATTTCTACGTCCTCAGCTACTCTCTTCGTGGAAAAGCTTCCAATGTGACGCCAGGTTTGCTCATTACTCTGTTTGGCTTGTTTCTTGTTCTTGTTATTGTCCGAAGGCTTCTGAAACCATCATCACTTCGACTTTTTCCCCAGCCCTCTGCCGTCACCTCCACTCAAGACTCTTGACCCGGCTTTTGGAACTTGTTCACTGAGAAAGTATCTCGTACAGCAATTTTGCAATGCTGTGGGAAGAGGGCATCTTCTGGTCCCCTCTTGCAGGTGAATAGAAGGCTTTTCACAACTCCATCCCATACCAACGACAAGCATTGGTTGATCGGTAGGTCCTGTAAAATCAATAGGCAGAAAAGAAAATTGGGGGGGCTTGAATAGGCCCAGAGGCCAGGAAGCTAATAATTTAACTTTAGCTGCGTATTGACTTTAGCAATAATGGCGATTCAATCGAAGAACAATAGAAGCCGTTACTCTTTAAATTAGCCACATGCCTCCATATGTTTTCCTAAACCCCCCCTAATGGCAGTCCCTTAATCCCACAATATAATTACCAGTCACATGACTGTTTAGTAATCCCAAAACAAAATCCAACCCAATTCCTTCTAGCGACCTGTCACGTGTCATGGCGCCTAAAATTCTTGTGGCTAAAGGGCCTTTAGCGTTTGCATACAGCATCGATTCCCTCGACTCATAATACGCAGAGAACAGAATTCTTACCTCCGTCCTATTTAGTTCGATGCGAACGGTTGGCACGGTTCGCATGGTACACCTCAACTCTTTTTGATAGTTTCCTCCCTCATGAACTTACTACTTGGCTATCAAACACAAAGTTTCTTTGTTCTTTATCCACATCCGATGCCTTGGGCATCCCCACCCGGTATTTCTTCTTCTCGTATGGAGTCACCTGGGCCTTGAATCTCTGCACATACATGTACACAGCATTTATTGAATATCGACCAAAATGGCTGTAAGTTTGTCACTTGGTTCCCTTCGATATATATCCTGGAATTTAACATGATGGTGCATTCAGATCGGCGATCTGTTAGCAGAGATTACCGGCGAGAAAGGCTCGACCAGCGTTACATCGACGCCAGTACCGCAATCTTTGCTGTCTACTCACAAAAGAAAGGCCGAAAATGAAATTTATAAACCCGTGATCAAAACCCCGAAAGTCAACCCGACCTCGCCGATCCTGTTAAGTTCCAACAAGCCGAAACCCAAAGGGCCTGAACCTAGTCCATCAGTTGCCAACAAAAGCAAATTCATCGGGAGCAGCAGATCAACTACATCGACATCCCTACCTAAATCGAATCCGACAGCATCGTCCACACGGCTTACCGGTTCATCATCGAAAGCTTCACACGCCCCATTACGACCTGGAGCTTCAAATGCTGCAGCCGCCTCTCCAACAAATGGTGCCCCGCAAAAGCAACCCAAGAAGGGCTCTTTTGCTGAGATTATGGCCCGTGGCCAACTCGCACAGCAAGTGATGGGCCGGGTGGGCCAAATACAACACAAGAAAGTCGAAAAAGGTACAAGCAAACAGGGACGAGAAGAAATGAAGATGGAGGCCCGGAAAGCGACCCGAAACGGTATCAAAACCGATCGAGCTGCAACTAAGGCAAGTCTTCGAGGCAAATCTGGTGCCAATGATCGGAACCATGCTACGCCAAACAGTAACCGCGAAGACGGGAAGAAGAAGACGGCAGAAACCGAGAAAAAGGTCCGAAAGCCAGTCGTCACCACAGGATACTCTGGTACAGCACGGCCCCGGCCAAACAATCAAGTGAAAGCGAAGCGGGCTACGCCAGGCGGCGTCCTCCTTGACCGTCAGTTTTCGACCCGCTATGGACGGTCGGAGCGTTCGAGATATGACGACGAAGAAGAAGACGATGAGGAACTCGACGACTTTATCGAGTACGATGATGATGATGACGGCGACGACGGTGGCGGTCGTGGCGGACGTCGTTATTATGATGATTCGGACGGGTCCTCCGACATGGAGGCGGGCCGTGATGAGATCGACGAGGAAGAGGAGCGAGCCGAGTACCTCGCTCGTCGCGACGATCTAGAAGAGGAACGCAGAGAACGAATGCGCAAGGCTGCTAAGGAGGAACGCAAACGTGCGCTCCTAGGTGGGCGGTAGTCCCACATATGCCTATGCTGTTACTATTCATCCGCACAACGAATAATCCGTCGACTTTCGAACCCACGAAGATCTGTTTTGTTTTCTCTACAGTACACTTTCATTTCATTTTTGTCATTTTTTTCTGCCTCCTTCTTCGCTCTTCTTTACGTTTTATCAGTTTATTTGGCCGTCCTTGTCCACCCTTTGACACATTACATTTCCAGACATCCCTGGCCTTCGATTTTAGCAGGGTCGCATGCGGCATAGGCATGGCGGTACGGAGTTTGAGGAAAACCGGCGTTGGAAGGGGCATTGCACCGTTATGCGGCAACCACTACTGTTAATTTCTGATTTTCCATTTTTCATCTGACTTTCCACTTTCTACCCTGGTTCTGTTCTCTCGTTCACTCGTTTTCTTTCCTTCTTACAAGGGCCTTTAACCTCCCCCTCATGTTGGTGCGTTTCACGACAGGGTGACGAGAGGGTTTCACGACAGGGTTGGCGGCTGTATGGCAAAGGGAGGACATATCTCATTAGCGACGGCGTTCTTCCATGTTTCTTAGACCCGTAATATGGTCTTCAAATTCCCGCGAGGGTCCGAAGATCGGGCAGATTTCGCAAACAGTAGGCAATCGTATCTCTCCTGTTTCGAGACATCGGGATCCCAGCAGTGCGTGACAAAAATGCATGCCTTGCCTGTAGCCGCGGGCGAGGACTACCAGCCAAGTTGACACCCAGGCCTATACTGCTCAGGGTTAGTTATTCTTATCATTCTATTTTCCTTCATTTATCCCACGTAGATAGCCCACGTAGATAGCCGCCGTTATACACTCCGTACACTCGTATCGTCTCGTCCCACCCGTCCCACGTCACAGCCGATTAGTGAGTAGCATTCATTAGTCTAGTTGAGACACTCAAGTTGCTTTTCTTTCCTACATGGGGTCGAGCAGGGGTTGGATCCAATCGAATCAGCTGCACATGAAACCCCAAGTTGGTGTACCCGTATGGAGCAAGTTTATACCAAGGTGTAGCTTCCTTCGAACTGGCTTTCCCTCTCATGATATTTTCTACGTCGAGAAATATCGTGTTTGGACTTGATGATACAATAATACGACAATTAATGTTTTTTCTTGCAGTTTGCGTGCTTAAGCTTGAAATAGGCGAGGGAGGTGACATTACAGCGGCGATCAATGACGGGGTGTGTACGGAATAGTAGATCTTTCCGGGGGCAGGGTTGGCAAGGGACACCCTTCTTGAGAGTTTAATAGCTTAGAGGTACAGGGTCTTTCTTCACTACCTTTCTGAGAGGAATAGGCCGTTTTGGCGGGAAATTCCATAGTGATGGCATATGCTGGGGTGGCATCGGACTTCTTTCATGCGTGGGGGAGGTGGACAGACATGGGGACTTGGACAGGCAAGCTGTCAGGTGGTCAACGAGTCTGACAGCGGGGAAAAAAAATGTTCGGCCTTTGGATTGAGGACTTTGGCGGTGAATACACACGTCAGTTAGACCCATTTCCCGACCCTCGACAGCATAGCTGCGAACAAATGTTCTCGAGCTTGACACTGTCAGCAGTTTGGTTGGGTCGGCCTTGGCTCCTCGTCCGCACGACAGTGTGTGTTGGTTTGCTTCTCTATCGATGCTCTGAAGAAATCAATACTATTACCACCCAATAAAACTAGATTTGCAATATTTGGATTTAATTCAACTCCAATGAAGCGAACTCCTTGCTCGGCAACCTCCCCGGCTCATCCCCCAGAAAGCTGCGTGTCTCTGGATCAAAAAGCAGATCTTTCAGCATCAAATGTTCATAGATGCACGGTTCTCGATCCTCATAGACTTGTGATCTCGGCCCCGGCAAGGGAACATCGTTGTAGATGATCAACGAATCTGAGTGTTTCTGGGCTACCTGGCTCCACTCAGCAATAATCCTATCTGGACGGCCCAACCTTTTCTCGGAGCTTCTCCAGACAATCCTGGGTAGGCCATATTCACAGATGTACTGAAAGATGTAAGCACAGGTTTCACCCCTGATAACGCTGTTACCCCAAAGTTCCATCACTCTGAGTTCAGGGAGCCACAAAGCTGCTTTAGCTGCTAGACGTATCAGAGAGTCGAAGTCTCCTTCGCGGCTGTCTGGCCCTGTGAGTGTACAGCGTAGGGATAGACGTTTTATCGGGCTTTTCGGGCTTTTCGTCGCGTCCTGCGCTTTGCCCAGTTCAATGATGTGCTTAAAAAAGGGGGCGACCTCCATTTGCCAAGGCGGATAGAGTTGCTCTAGCCGTTGAGTAAGCTTTGCCATTTCGTGAGGCAGGAATGCTTGGACGTCTTCAGCCTCTTCATGATAGCGGTTTCTATGGCCATAATAAAGCTCGAGTACAGGGGGTTTCCACTGCGTGAACGAGAAGTGGCGTAATGTTTGCGGTAGGGAGGGCAGTAGACGCGTCTGTAAGTCTGATTTAAGGGACAACAATTAGCATCATCGGATACTCGCCATAAAGACGGCGCTTCATACCTCGTTCGAAGGCCATTTGGACATCAGGGTCCAGGGAATTGGTCCTCTCGAAGTAGAACGACTCCAATGCTACAAAGCATTGATCAAGTAACCGAGAGAGCGTCTTCACATGAAATTCCCTGTACATATGCTTGCATATGAGTAGACTTTTGACTATAGGTACAGCAGGAAGGCCTCCACGATTCAAAAAGTGGCCTCGCTCATCCCGTGGTCGCTGCAGCCGAAGCGGAGTTCCCTCTAGCCTGTGGCCATGGACATGGGAACCGCTAATCAGTGGTAGGCGGCGGTATCTGTGTATAAGGTGGTCGATGGGGCTAGGACTGATTCTCGGATAGGAAGGAGATCGTCCAAAGGGAGGGCCTAGATCTTCAGCATAGTGAAATGGATAACCGCCAATATTGACGTATAGCCGGTGGATTCCATATTGCTCAAACCGATAATGCCTTTCGCTGTTCGAAGAATCGAATAGCTCCAATGTCAGTCCTCTTGGTCCATGCCTCGCCGAATCCCAGAGTGCAAGGGTTCCTAGTAGTGTTTTGATACAGGTTGAAAAGATCCTGCTATTGCTGCGGTAATACATTAGCACCTAGAATACAAAAATACAGTGGATGTACTCCGTAGCATATATATAGATATATACTCCGTAGTAGATATATAACATACCGCTCCCATGTCAGCCTATCTTCTTGTTGATCACACTCACGGCAGCGATCCCCTGGAAGGCGAACCCAAAGCCAGATCTTTCGGATATATCCTAGACGAGTGTCGTGTCGCTTGATAACTCGATCAAACTTATCGATAGATCCAGGATCAAGAAGAAGACGCTCAAATACGCAAGGCTCGAAGAAGGATTGCCATTCCTTGCATACTGTAACGAAGTCGTGCATCCTTGGGGCACCCGAGCTCCTATATCGGTTTGCAGCAATGGACAAGGCCAATTGCTCTAGTATTAGGTAGCGAATTTCTGGTGGAAGCGAGGTCCAGGGAAACTGAAGTTTTTTAGGCATAGTGGACATATCCATTGTAACCGGGGCAACTTTTCGAGAAATCTAAAGGTTTTCTTTTTTTTTTCCCTCCTGGATATGGGGAGCAATCTTCCATCTGAAGAATGGACATGGACTGTGGACAGCCGGGGGATAGAATAAATATATGTTGAGAATATGTTGAATAACTTGTTGGAAATTTTCAAAACATGTCAAACTCTCTCTGTGCATTCGCATAAATCTATATACACCTGCTCAAGAAACAAACTTACAAAGCCAAGTCCTTGGACATCGCGAGCTCTTGTACTTGGACTGACGCGCGCAAGGCACTTTCTGAACCTTGAGCACCCCCGACAGTAATGGGCAATGTGGTAAAGAGGAGAGAAAAGCCATGACAAGAACGAAAAGGAAAAAAAGTTCATCTGAACATAAAGACTCTTAGGCCTAGGAAAGCCTAGGAAAGCCTAGGAAAGCCTAGGAAAGCCTAGGAAAGCCTACACACACATTGTCGGCATCGCAATAAAGAGCGTGAAGGAGAACAGTAGCAATAGTGGGGTTCAGTCGACGCAGGGCGAAATGCAGGGTTTAGCTAGAAGAAAGTGGTGGCAGGACGGCGTGAAGGTTGCCTTCCTGGGCCGACCACTTGTCCTTTCCATCAAGTACGTGTACGTACTTGTACCTGGGTTTCGTGGGCAAAGTGGTGAGACCACGAGACTACGGGAGTATGAAAAATCACCAAACACTGGACTCGGTGGAAAGGGAAAGTGGAGCAACTTTAGAAAATACACATAAAAATACACGTGAAAACAAGGAGAGGCAAAAGAGAGAAAACTACTCCGTAGACCTCAAAAAAAAGAGGAAAAAAAAAAGAGGAAAAAAAAAGACTCGCAATATCTCGCCGGTACAAGTCGAGTGTCATCTACTCCGTAGTTGGCAGACACGACCAATGCACGATGACGGAGCCCGAGATGGAAAAACGACAAGAGACAAGGTCGAGTGAGCGAATCAAAACCATTGCCATTCCACGTGGAGAGCTTTTGGGTGTGAACACCCTGATGGACACACCATGGCCTGCATGACAGCTTCAAGGCCATCGGTCATTTTTCACTGCTCACGAGTCGCTCGAGATGGCAGGGACATGCAGAAATACGGAGTACGTGTACACGTAGAAGGGAAAAGGCATCGTGACTTGAGGTTCTATTACGTGTAGTTCCAGATCCTCTCCTTGCCTGGCATCCCTTTCCTGGCGATATCCCATGTGAGACCATGTTTGGGTAGAGGCGAGGAGGGATGTTGTCGTTTTGGCCAGCCAGCCAGGCCCCTCCCAACTCAACCCACCACCCGATATTCTGAAAGGGAAATAGACAAAAACTAGAAAAGAAAAGGGAAGCCAGATTTCCGACCTTGTTATTTCTCTCTCACCTAGGCATTCTTCTTTTTCTCTCTTTCCCCCCTGCATTCTTGCACCGGTGTTTGGTTGTTCTTCTTCTACGAAGTACTCAAGCTAGGTTCGCCATTCTCTTCAGAGCCTTGGCTTCCCACTATTTCTGTACTCCGTATGTCGGCTCTCCTCCACCAAAAAAATTATAGGCAAACACTCCGTGATTCGGCCCTGGCCCAGCCTGGCCTGACATCTCTTTCCACCAACGTAACGAACTGCTGACTCGAGAGTTGGTCTTCTTCTCCAGCCAAATCTTTTCTCTTTTCATTAATACCCCCCAAACACAAACACGACGAGCAAGCCGAACCCCCCCCCCCCCCCTTGAGCGCTCCGACATCGCCCCTCTCCCCCCCATCCTTTCGAGCCCGATCCAATTCCTGATTCTCGCCCCATCTTTTACAGCATTGATTTCTCGTCACATATAATTCCGAAACGCGATTCGGCTGCGTGATGCCGGTGTCGACCGTTGCGAAGCCAGCCCTGTTCACCTGGGCACTGTTGTCGTTGGGCAACGGAGCCATCGCGTCACCTGCTGCCAGCGGGCAAAAGGTTCTTGATCTAGCATCTGGCTCGGAACTAGAACTGGGCCAGGCACCCTCCAGGAAACTGCATGGCAAGTTCTTGCACATCACAGGTACGTACGACGCTGCGTTTTTCCCTGTGCTAGTTTTCTAGTGTCTTGTAGCAATGGCCCTACCGCCTCTCGCGTGTTTTCATCATAGTGCATTTACAACTGATTACCCTCCGCCCTCGACCTGGTTAAACTTGAAATACAGGTGCCCAATTGCTTACTATTCGAACAATTCCCTCAGATTTCCACATCGACGAGTTTTATAAAGTTCACACCTCTACCGAACAGTCCAATGCATGCCACAAAGGTAGCGGCGCCGCCGGTACCTATGGTGCTGAGACATCCGACTGTGACTCGCCTCACACCCTCCTCAATGCGACGTTCGACTGGATAGCTGCCAACATCCGCGACGAGATCGACTTCATCGTTTGGACAGGCGATTCGGCCCGTCACGATAGCGACGAATCGATTCCTCGCAGTCCCGGCCAGGTCATCGCCTCGAACCGCCTCGTGGCAAGCAAGTTCATCGAGACTTGGCCGAATGCTGCAGACCCCAGCAAGCCTTCAATACCCGTCATCCCGAATATCGGCAACAACGACTTCCTTCCCCACAACATTCTCCTCCCTGGTCCCAACAAGTGGCTCAAATACTATACGAGCATCTGGGAGCCCTTCATCCCCGAGGAGCAGCGCCACTCGTTCCAGTTCGGAGGCTGGTTCTACGTCGAAGTCATCCCTAACCGTCTCGCCGTATTCAGCTTAAACACCATATACTTCTTCGACCGTAATGCGGGCATCGATGACTGTGTGGAACCGTCTGAGCCTGGCTTCAAGCAGATGGAGTGGCTCCGCATCCAGCTTCAGCTTCTGCGCAAGCGCGGCATGAAGGCCATCCTCATGGGACACGTGCCTCCGGCGCGGACCGAGAGTAAGAAGCTTTGGGATGAGACTTGCTACAACAAATACAACCTGTGGATGCGCCAGTACCGCGACGTTGTACTTGCTTCGCTCTACGGGCACATGAATCTGGATCACTTCATCCTTCACGACACACGGATATCCGACCCTGAGTTCGCCAAGATGGACGCCGATGCCGAATTCGAACCCAGCACACGCGAGACTATGAAAGGCGAACTTACCGCTCAGGCGTCGGCCGACTACCTCGTTGAATTGCGCACTAGTTGGTCGGGTCTGCCGAACTCGGCGTCGCGAGTTCCCGCTCAAAACGGAGTCGGGGGCGAGGGGAAGAAGAAGAAGAAGAAGAAGAAGAAGAAGAAGGGTTTCAAGTCAATTGGCGGAAAGTGGGCTGAGCGATTTCACCTCTCTCTAGTCGGCCCTAGCATTGTCCCCAGGTACTTCCCGTCGCTTCGCGTGATCGAATACAACATTTCCGGCCTAGAAGACTCCCCCGTGTGGTCGCCTCCGCTTTCGGGCAGTATCCCAGCTTCCATCAACATGACTGAAGTTAATGAAGCCCTAGAAGAAGAATTAAATACAGAGGATGTTACCGCCGCCGCGGGAAAACAGGGAAAGAAGAAGAAGGGCGGCAAGGGCAAGAAGGGCAAGAAGAAGGACCCCAGCCTCGTCATTCCCGACCCGCCAGCCAAGACGGCTCTTCCGGGACCGGCCTACTCGAACCAGGCTCTCTCCCTCTTAGGATATCACGAGTACTTTGCCAACCTGACCTACCTCAACAACGACATGGAACCAAACGACGACCTCAATACGCAAGACGCTGAAGACAAATTCAGCTCGACAAAGTGGCGCGATGGCATTCACAAAGATAAGAAACCTAAAAGCCACAAGCCGCAACCCCGTCCCTTTGCATTCGCCCTGGAATACAGCACCTTCAATGACACAATCTACAAACTCAAAGACCTCACGGTCCGAAACTACGTCCGTCTCGCATGGCGCATCGGCCAAGATCCCGCCAACGGCAAAGCACAAGACACGGAAGAAGACGAACTCGATGTCGAAGAAGACGAAGAATCCCTTGACGACGACTTTGAAGACGTTGACGATGACGAGGACGAAGACGAAGACGAAGACGAAGATGCCAGCGTCGCACCAAGCAAAGGAAAAGGCAACGGGAAGAATGAAAAAAAGACGAAAAGGAGGAATAAAGTGTGGCTTCACTTTTTGAAGAACGCTTTTGTAAGCAGTGCCGATGAAGAGAGTTTGGAAAAGCTGGTGTGATATCCACGAACACTTTATTCCTCTTTTTTTTTTTCTTTCTTTTCTTCCTTTGCCCTCCGAGTCGTTTCTTTATACTGCATAGCATAGCATTTCATCATCTTTGGGTTAGGGCATTTTGGAAAGGGTTTATGGGTCATGGATTTATGAGCCTTAGGTTTTGGATTGGATACCCGGACATTTCTATGCATTTGAATACATTTTAAGGATAATTTCATTCTGGTGTTTTCTTTTTTTTCCCCTTCGCTGTGACGTTTGAGATTTGACGGGCTAGGGGTTAACGTAAAGAAAGAGATCGTCATCGTAAATTTGTAGAGAAAAAAAGACTACGAAATGGGTGTAAGATAATAGAGAGAAAACAGTGTGAAAAAAAATCCTAATCCGAATCGCTATCGACATCGTCTGAAAATCCATTAAACTCCTCCTCTTCAGATTCCTCGACAACCCTGCTCTCCTGTGTGCTTCCGCTCCCACTCCCACTCGCCTCGCCCTCGCCAGCCTCGCTATTGACAACGCCGTAGAGACCGAGTATGTCCCAGCGGTCGCCGGGTGCGCTCTTGCTCACGTATTTAACGAAGCGGAGGATGCCCGTGTCGCGGAGGACAATGGTCATGTTGTTCCAGGACGCGGCTTGGAAGAAGAGGATGTTGTCGTCGGCGGGGCCCGAAGACGTCTTGTAGATGGCGGCGTCGTCGGTGTCGTCGTCGCCCGCCATGTAGACTTCGTGGCCGCCTACGTCTTCGGGGTCGGCGAGGGCGTCTTTGATTTGGTCTTCGCCGGCGGCTTTTCCGTTGCCGATGGTTTTCGACTTGTTGTTGGCGGATTGTTTTCCTTTTTCTTGGGCTTTGGCTTTTCCTTTTCCTTTTCCTTCAGGTTCCTCTTCCTCCTCCTCCTCCTCGTCGTCGTCGTCGTCATCCTCATCCTCCACTTCTTCTTCGCCCCATCCTTGTGTTGGCGTAAAGCCAAGGTTTATTTCGAGTCGCTCAGTGCCTTCATACCCCGTAGCCAGTGTGTAGTCCTCGCCGCGACGGAACCGACGCGCAAGCAGGTCCCGGCTCTCAATCACACACTTGGTGGCAAGTTGGAGCCATTGACGGAACTGACGACTTGGTAGGAGCACATCAAGAAGCTCGGTTATGGGCGATTCCTCCTGCGACGTACGTAACTCGTCGGGGGCACTTGGTTGTTGGTACAGGAAGCGGTGTTTGTGGGGTGGTCGAGCAACCTTCCACGGCGTCGATTTCTCAATAGCCGCAACCTCCAAGGGGAGAGACTTGGACTCTTCTCCCTCAACGTAGGCGCGGAGGCGATCAGCAAAGCGACGAGAGAGGATGTTCGGCAGCACAATACTCGAGTGCTCGTCAAAGTGCTCGGCGATTCGATCTAGAGAATCGGGGATCAAGTAGTTGGGCGAGATGTACTTGGCGAGGAATTCGAGGTCGGCGGCGTCCCAATCGGCGTGAGCGCCCTTCTTGTCGAAAGCAACGAGCTGCGGTGCTGGTAGGTCGTACTGGTCCGGGTTGCCCTGGAGTTGCATGAGGCCACTGTTTTGCGCCAGTTTCTCCTCAGCGCCCTTGACATAACCCTCCTCGCCGATTTGGGGAATGTGGAACCAACCACTGACGGCCATGCGCACACGGCCGGCATTGCGCTCGAGTTCCTCGGCCGATTGGGCGTGATAGACTTCCTGAACATCATGAAAGCTCTCGCCCGGCTGCACGGCAAAGAAACTGAGCTGGTTCCAAGCAGGAGGAATCACCTTGACGACATCGGCGCCCGTCGTCTTGGCTGTCACGCCAGTTTTGGGGTCTGTTCGCTCAGTTGTCGGGAACAGACGAAGCGCACCACCCCAGCTTGGCTCCCAGGGTGTGTCCGGGTCGGTGAGGTAGAGGATGTAGCTGACTTTGCGACTGCCAATAACGTCATCGTGGCAGAGGAGGAAACAGCCAGGCGTGTAGACGTTGATGGCCATGTCGGTCTTACGACCACTGAGGTGGCCGCAGCCGGTAATGTGAGAGACGTAGTTTCGGAAGGTTTCGGAGTAGAGAGCATCGCGGAGAGCGAGGAGGGAGGGGAGCTTGGACAGGGCTTCGTCCTCCAGTCCGTCGAGGTTTGCCAAATCGCCAGACTGGTGGATCTTGTAGATATCCGTCTCCTTGGGTGTGAAGGATACATTTTCGCGGATCTCGTCGCGCACGCCTCGGAGGAGAGTGTCGTCAATGAGCTCGTGGATGACGGCGTGCTTGTAGGGCGACGAGGTGGCATACTGCTGGGTGTACTTGGCGAGGACTGCCTTGTCGAAAAGGCCCTTTCTGAATCGTTTCTCGGCTTCTTCCGAGGAGAGTGCTGTAAAGTACAGGGCCGTGGTCAGACCATTGAGTGAAAAATGGCTGTTGCCTTGTCGCCATTGCCGTATTCAAGGTACTTACAAGCTTTGGACCTCTTGTGGAGGGGCTTCTTGTCGGCCACCGACTGATTCTCTGCCTTGCGCTTCATGATGTCTGAACAGCCGTAGGACAAGCTATACTTTTGAAGCTCAATTGGGTAATATGGCACACGGATCTACGAGCTTCTCGAATTGTGCGCAAACAATTAGGGAGGAAGAGGGTATGAACGAGGGGCATGGGAGGACCAGGAATATGATTGAAATCAGTCGATGGCAGTGGGCTTTTTTTTTTTTTTTTTACACCAACACCCTTGCTCTTTCCTCGTCCAAGTGTACAAAGTACATACATTGGGTATTTTTAGTGCTCGCACATTAGCTTTCAGTTATGGTGCCCGCTGTGGCCTGGCCCTATATCAGCCCACCTCCCACTTATTATTTCTCCATCAACTACCTATTCCACCCATTCCCTCACTGCAAATTGAATGCACAGCAACCACACGACTCGAGCCTGGACTCTGGAAAAACTTTTACTCTAAAATGGATCCTCGAGAACTGTCATGGAGTTGAAATCGTACCATCTCTTCCAAAAGTAACAGATTCGATAGCTGTCATATCCCTTGGACCTACAGCCATTATCCAAGTTACATGATAGAGATACCAGCTTTATTATCACCTTCGCGCCCACAACTCGCCAGCCCCATATGCATAAATCTCACTACAGCTGAGAACGAACTGTACGAAGTAATTCAGTCTGTCCCCTGTATGTTGGTCGGAGCCCGTCCGTCCATTGAGCCCTTCTGGTTTACCGCCCGTTCCCCGCCATTGAAATCCAATAGCTATCGAGCCAACCAAACGTCGTAGCATCCACCACGTCCAGAAAATTCCACTATTGGTTCCTTGAAACCTTCCAACCACCAACACTGTAAGGCCAGTCGGTCGCAATCAATTGCGCATAAGATAGGAGTACGCATTGCAGTTGAAACGAAATAACGTTGCTGAAGGGGTGTCGCGATTTCCCAGCGAGCCTCTCATTATGCGTTAGTGTCAGCGCTTAATCACTTTTCACCAAACAAACTCATTACATTCAAGACAATCTCCTATATTCTCTGGTACAGGTAAGCGCCGTCAAAAGATATTCATGCATACCAAGACCACTCCCGAGTGGCATCTCAGCAGAAATCTTCCTCTGGCGAACCAGAATGCAAGCTTTAAATCCAGAGATACTTCTTGCCGCACACTACCTGGTAGGGATGCTCTCGCGCCGGCTTCTCTAGATACGAAGTCTTGAAGTCAGGCCATCGACCGTATGTGTTTAGAAATTCGCGGTATTTATTGGATTATTTGTAGCAGATTTTGAAAAATCTATGGGCGTTGAAGCAGCCGCATCTTCGCTGTCTAGTTGTATGGTGCTCGTAGCGGTACTCGGACTTCTGCCCAAGCCTCTTAGTTGCTGTAAGAACCCGATGTTCACTTAAATTCCCTCTAGAAGTCATGGAATGCAGCCAGCCGCGTGTCGACCTCCAAGATTGTAAGAGGGCGTATGAAGCCTTCCTCTCACTATATCTTTTCGGTGCGTTTGGACACGGCATCTCTCAAGAAAGCAATGACCTCGGCAGGGTCCTTGGCGCCGAACACTGCACTTCCAGCCACAATTACGTTGGCACCGGCATCGGCAGCCTGGTCAATGGTGCCGGGCCCTAACCCACCGTCGACTTCAATGTTGAGGTTTGGGTACCGTTTCCGCAGCTCTTGGACCTTGGGAAGCTCTGAAGCCATGAACTTTTGGCCGCCGAAGCCGGGTTCTACTGTCATGACGAGTACCATCTAAAGAGATAGTTAGTGGTTCGTTCTCTCTGCAGGACGAGTTATAGATTCCGCAGAATCATTGGATATTTCAGCTCCCACAACTTTGTCATCCCCAACTCCCGAGACTCACATCTGGCCTCTCCTCCTCGACAGGGTTCTCTAGAATCTCCCATAGAACATCGACGGGGGTCTTTGGCTTGATGGCGATTCCAGCAAGGAGGCCGCATTCGTGGATATAGCGAATGAGCTCTCGGGGATTCGTGCGGAGGTCTGAAGTACCGAAGGGTGTGTCGGCGGCCGTCGAGTTGGCGGCTTCGTAGTGGAAGCAGTAAAGGTTGCACCCGGCGTCCTTGAACTCCTTAACCCACCGTTTGGGCTATACCTTGGATGGAAATGTGTTAGAGTTCGCCAGGTATCTCGACCCCACCACCCGCAAATGAATCAGGACAACTGTTTCTCGACAAGTAACAAGACGCACCTCAGCGATCATCATGTGGCAATCAAAGGTACCACGACCATGCTTCTCAGCTGGCGTATCGACATGCTTTCTGATGCTAGCGACTACAGGTGGACCAAATGTGATGTTGGGAACGAAATGGCCATCCCTAGACGTCTCGCAAGGGTTAGACTCATCAACTCGCAAAGCAAAGCCATATTGAGCGAGAGAGGAAAGGTAATGCGAGATTCCATACATGATGTCAACATGGAGCCAGTCCGCACCCTGTTCGATAGTACGAGCGCAGTCTGCGCCAAGGTTGGCAAAGTTTGCCGACAGAATTGAGGGCGCGATGATAGCCTTGGGAGCCATTGTTGCCAATAACAAAGCGAGTGCGAGAACAACCTAGAAAAGGAATGACAATCTGAGAAATGTTATGGATCAAACTTAGATGATTGGGAGGGAGCAATTGCACTACGCTTTGATCTTGGTACCTCGAATAACTTTTATCAAGAGGAAGGAGGAAATATCAAAGCTCAGGGATACTGCCATGAAGCGTCATAAAATAGCAGAGCTGCCCCTCCCCCACCATAAAACCCCACCTTAGGAAATGGAAGATCAAACAAGGCAGTCTAAAACCCACCACAGGTGCAGACAGCTGTCAGTATGGATGGACTGTTCCACTCTTGATAGTTGTCAGGTGCCGGGTTAATAAGGAGACTATGTACGTATTACTCCGTAGCTTTCACAAACTCAATCAATTACAGGCACAGCCAATACATCTTCTAAACTAGTAAACTAACAACCTCTGTGGCAACAGTCCTTCCCTCCTTCGTCTGAAGCCCCCACACACTCCCTCGACTATTTTGATTGATTCGATGTATCGTTTGCAGAGCCCGATGTAACATATTTGTCTCCTGGCTAGGTTAAGTCTCTTGGTGGCGGGGAGACCTTCCAGTGGCGCGAGCTACTGGAACAAAGATGCCGACCCCTAATACCAAAGGTCTCGTACGAGAGGAAAGCAACAATATTTTCGAGTGTATTTGATATGCCAATGGGAATGAAGAGCGCATATCGATCATGTCTTGCCCATCATCAAATTCGTCTTTCTAGCTTTGAAGAAATACATTTCACGATTAATGGCCTGGGCTGTCTACAAGCTTTTGCTATAATATCAGCGTGGACTTCCAAGTGCTGACAGGCTCTTGCCAACAAACTTCAGCAAAGTTTCAGACCAAGTCTTAGGATCTCGAGTCCTGACAAGACATGTGATACATTCGTGGGATAGAAGCTTGGCAAACTCTTCATTGAAATTGCCACCCGTCGACTTTTTTTTAAAAAAAAAAAAAAAAGACCAGTCATTTGTCCAACTGGCATGGAAGGAATGTTTTCCTTTTCCTCTGTCATGCTCGTGACAGGTAAAATTTCACCTTTATTGGCGTAGGGAAGAGAGAGAGCCTTGGACAGCCACAATGTTTGGACTGGACAAAAGCACAGACAAGTTTGCCTCCAAGGATTTAAACCCCCGGGAAAATGTGGGGTTTGTACTCGAGCCGTTCCACGACCAAGTAGCAGTATCCGCGCGTCCATATTTCAAAGCCGATATTATGGCTGGGAGCTTTGGGAAAATTCCAAGATAAGGTTTGTATAGAATGGTCGGGAATATCGTCGATTGATTAACTGGTGCAAGGAGAATATCACCAACTTGGGGGCTCTCCTTGTAGTTTAAACTAGTTTGGACACTCCCAGCAAGTTGCCACAAGAAATGGGCCGCTTTCCACGGAGAACCTCCTCCCTTGGCCAGCCAGCCAGCCAGGCCAGGAGACCTGCTACCTGTTTAATAGTGCAGAGCTAGCTCTGGAAGACCCGTTTCTTATCGCCCATTGTGTACCTGAGCTCGGAGTATGGGGTACTACATGACCTTGTACTCCTTAGGGTCTAAGCGTTGGAATTGGTACTCGAGCATTACTAGCACTACTTGGCGAGTGGATACTCTAGAGGTACTGGAGAGCTTCACTCCTTGTACCAAGCACATGCACGCCCCCCAGCAAGTCTTCGAAAATGCTGGTACCTAGCTCACTGGACACAGGGAACCCCGATGCTAAAGCAACAGGCAGAAAAAGATCTCCAAGAAGGGGAAGAAAATTCTGACCGAAATGGTGTACTGTCCCTCATTCTTTGCTATACTAGTTTACAACACAAGACGGGGAGCTGTGGGAGAAGCTTTCATCAAGGCACAATACCCATCGTGTCAATCAATTTTGCTTTTGCTTTCGCACTTGGGCTTTCTTGAAACCCGCCCGCTTGATACTTGCTAAATCTCCCCATTGAGTTGGCTACATAGCCGTTGATGGACAACTCCTCCCGCTATCCAGCCTCGGGCACCTTCCCGTGAAAATAAGCTAGACAAGGACGCCTACGATAGTAACAATACGGCCAACAACCCCTCGCCTCGATCTTTACCCTCGCTTTGGACTCGCCTGTTTTTCTTTTTTATCACTGAGACGGTTCACCTCGCCTTACCTAATCTGGCCAGACCCGCTTCCCCTTCCCTCACCTGGCGCTTTCCAACGAGTGCAAAACTGCCGACTGTCCTCCCTTACCACTCCCCGCCCATCTCCGAGATGGGAACTGACGCATCCCCCTCTCCAAGGTCAGTTCGATTCACAGGCGATGATGAACATCGACACGAGAAGCTCAAAATCCACCGATCCCCTCTCGCCATTCTCGACCGCGCGGATCACGCCGACTTCGTCATGAGTCCCAGGTCCGTAGAAAGTCACGACGATGTCCCTAGCCTTTCAAGATATTCCGAATCTACCCTGTCGCCTTCCATATCCATGGTCACCTCCTCACCCCTTACGAACGGCTCCGCTCGAAATGTCGATGGCATGTACGTAAACGGCAACTCGCGGCCCACGCGGCCTAGTGGGCCGGCGAGGACGCCCTCCAACACATACGCGCCCGTACGGCGGCCGGCCGCCCAGACACCGTCCTCTAGCTCATTTTCCGAGAGCACGGGCTCGACATCCAAGTCCCGGCGCGGGGACCGGCCGTTTGGTACCCGCGGCTACAAGAATGCCCTATACGGCCCAAGTTACTTCGACGGCTACCCTCCTGCAAGCAGCGGTGGATACGGAGACTCCGACTCCGAGGGCGAAACGCCGTCCTCGGAGGGCCACTTTGACGACCGATACGATGCCGAGGCCATCATGTTCTACGGGAATGAAGACCTTCACCCCACTGAAGAAGACATCAAGGACCCGGCAAACCGTGAGCGCCTCGAATGGCACAGCATGCTCGAGGCTGTCCTCACCGGCGACGTGGTTAAGCAAGAGAAGAAACGAATCATCGGTGCCACCGAACTCGGTGGAAAGACGCCGGAACGCGCCCACGAGATGTGGTTGGGCATTCGAGCCAAGGTCTGCGGGCGTCACATCAATGTCCACAGACGGGTGACAGAGGAGTCGCGGGCCTTGGTTGAGCGTATACTTGACGATGTCATCACCTTTCAGATCCAGGGCGAATCTGAGGCGGGAAAGCCTGAAAAGCAGGTCAAGGATCTTATCTACAAGCTTGAAAAGGCCGAGTGCGTCTACCCGTCATGGCCTGCACTGGTTGCGCGCCACAAGACGGCCAAGTCGGACGAATTCGTCGACGCCTATTCAACAATTATGTCCTGGCATAATACGAGCGAGATGATCAATACGCAGCTCTCCATTCTCAAGATGTGGGTGGGCAACGAGGAAATGGATTTTGCGCTCACCAAGGAACGTTCGCCCTCCGGCACAGGCCTCAACGAGGAGACGTCGTTTCTCGATCGCCTCATGAAGGAAGATGCTCTCAAGTCCATGTACAACGAAGAGGCTAACGATGCTGCTCCTCCTCTTGTTCTCGAAACAAACAATGACATCAACGACAGTCTCGATCTTAACCAGTCATCCAATAATCAGACTAAGATTGGAGCACGCCCCTTGGTCCAACGGGGCATGCTCTACGGGCTCAGCGCAGTCATTGGAAAGTGTAAAGAGACGTGCATGATACACTCGCGTGCCTGGGCGAAACGCCACCTTCCTCAATTTATTGAAGAGCTCCTGACACTTCTGAGCTTTCCTTCGCGTCTCATCGAGGAGATTATGAAGATGCGCCTGGCCTACGCTAAAAAAGTCAAGGACCGCGCGCAGCAGAACCCCCTCATGTTGGACCAGATGATTGCGCAGTTCCAGGGCCTTCTCAAGCTCGCGGTCCGTATCAAACTCGAGTATCTTAGCGTGTCGCAACCCGAGGCTGGCTGGGATCTACCGCCCTGTATCGACGAGACTTTCGACATGGTCATCCTGGATGCGCTCAGATATTACTTTAAGATGTTAAATTGGAAGCTCATTGGCAATAAGAACAGTTTCAAAGAAGCCGAACTGCTCTTCCAAGAGTGGGATTTTGGCAACTACATCGGCAGTCAACTCGCCGGCGGCGACATCGAGGTTGCCGAGCAGTTCAGCACCCTCACCTTCAAAGCCCTGAATCGCCTCAATCAGGCTTTCGAGAAGGAGCTTGAGGTTAAGCCCAAAGAGACCGTGGCCGAGATGACGAAGCGCTACAAACAGGTGCTAGAGTCCGTTCGGACGCGCCAGCGCATGCTCCAACGCTTCTCCCGGATGCTGGGTGACAATTACGAGAATGCGTCGGACTATAGCATCGCCTTTCCGCCCGAGAAGCTACAGGAGCTATTTGACCAGCTGGCGAGCTCGGGCCACTTCCGTGTCGTCTCGGAGAACCTCGATGACGACAACTTCATTATGCTCGCGTCGCCTGGACTACAATGTCGAGCAGAAGCCTTCCGCGGCTTCCTTGCTCTTACGTCATACGACCAGTTTGCCAGCGACGATTCCAACTCCAACGCCTACGTACTCCTCATGCGGCCTGAAGCGCAGCCGGCATGGTACGGCGAGACGGTGAGGATCCCTCTTCGGGAGCAAAATATCGACCTCAAGCGTGGCCACGTGCGGATTTGCGCGGCCGGAGCCCAGTCACGCCTTCAGAATGCTCGCAAGGCCTTTTTGGATTCGATTGACATGAATCTCGATCTGGTCGTTGAACAACGCTCCAACTTACACAAGGTCAATACACGGATGATGGAGGCCAAGAGAGTCGCCTACCGCCTGTCCACCACCTTTATGGATAGCGTGGAGACGATTCGACGCCAGACCAAGGGTGTGGATTGCCAGGAGCTCATTCAGACGTGCTTCGTCGCCGCCACCGAGTTCGGCCAGCGCTCGCTCCTTTACATGGACAGCAACCGCAGACAAATGAACAACATCAAGCTCACCAAACTAGCGCTCGACTGGGTCAATTTTATTTGCAACGATTGCAACGCCGCCGACCGCCGCACTTTCCGGTGGGCTGTGCTCGCCCTCGAGTTTGCTATGCTTATGACACGTGGGCGCCACATTTTGGCCCTCGACGAGGAAGAGTACTCGGAACTCCGCGCAAAGGTGGCCGGATGCATGGCCCTTCTCATTTCGCACTTTGATATTATGGGTGCGCGCTCTACAGTCGCAGCGCAGGCCGAAAATGAGATCAGCGTGCAAGCGTTTGCCAACCAAATGAAGAAACTTGACCAGGCACGCATCCTCAACGACGACGAGGCGACCCACAACACTACCATCCAACGCTTGGACGAAGTGTTCAAGGTGGATGAACTGCGGCGCCAGAAAGAGCGCGAGGTGCTCGCCACGGGCCAGGTCCTCGAGGTTAACAACGAGGTTAACCGTTCGCTGGCGTACCTCTCGTCTGCAGCCACAAACGTGACGATGCGCTGGCAGCAGGGCCACTTTGTGGGCGGCGGCACCTTTGGCAACGTGTACGCAGCCATGAACCTCGATTCAGGTCAGCTGATGGCGGTCAAGGAAATTCGTCTGCAGGATCCCAAAACGATCCCGGCCATTGCCGGGCAAATCAAAGAGGAGATGGAGGTTCTCGAAGTGCTCGACCACGCGAACGTGGTTTCGTACTTTGGAATAGAAGTTCACCGAGACCGTGTCTATATCTTTATGGAGTTCTGCTCAGGCGGCTCCCTCGCTCAGCTGCTAGAGCATGGGCGCATTGAGGATGAGAAGGTCACCATGGTGTATGCGCTTCAGATCGTGGAAGGCATCGCCTACTTGCACCAGCGCGGGATTGCTCACCGGGATATCAAGCCTGAAAGTAAGTTTTTTCTCCCTACCAACTCATGTTTCATGTTCAAGCCGGACAAGCGAAGAAGCCAGGCGAAGAAGCCAGGCGAAGAAGACGGTGTGCTGACTGGTTGTTCCTTAGATCTCCTCCTCGACCACAATGGTCTTATCAAGCTAGTCGATTTTGGCGCTGCCAAGGTCCTAGCAAGACAGGGCCGGACCATGGCAGGCGAACACAAGACGGCCAATAACAATAACGACAAATCCATGACGGGTACCCCCATGTACATGTCACCCGAGATCATCAAGGGCGAGCACCAGACCATGACGAGGCAGACGGACATGTGGGCTCTTGGGTGTGTTGTCCTAGAGATGGCAACAGGCCGACGGCCATGGGCGAATCTAGATAACGAATGGGCCATCATGTATAACATCGCCTTAGGTCACCTTCCACAGCTGCCTTCGGAAGACCAACTCAGTCCCAGCGGTATTGATTTTATCAAGAGGTGCCTCGTGCCGGATCCCACAGAACGAGCCACATCTACGGAGCTCTTTGACCACCCGTGGATGTGGGATATACGAAGGGAACTCCTCGGCGACCTACTCAACGATATGCCGAAGCCCACGCCCGGATTTTCCACTGTTCAAACGGCAGCGGCGGCAGCCGGATTTGACGGTTTCTACTAAACGTTTCCTCTCTCTTCCACACAATCTCATCCTTCCCGCCTGTTCTGTTCTGCCTGGATACAAGCATGGGCCGACAGCCGTTCAGAGCAGCCAAGAAGCTGAAGCTGCTTCTCATTTGTCACACCTATCATCCACCACTTTTCTCTCGATTTTTCTTTCCTCTTATCTCGGGGTCAAGCAAGTAATTCATGACTTGTGCATTAGCGAAGGGGTTTTGGCGGTCAAGTGTCCTTTTTTTCTTTTTCTCCTCACACGATGGTTTCTCATTCCTACTACTCTTGCAGCAACAATGTCTTTTTTCCAACCAGTTCCAACCAGTCGTCTAAATCGGTGCATCTTTTAACTCCTTTCTCATTTGTCTCTTTACATACACTATATGGAGTTCCTTTTTTTTTTTCCTGTTTCGGTCAACGGGAGGGCATGGGAACGGCTTTCGGATGGGCGGCCTCAACGTTTCGTCCTTTTTTTCACACAATATCTCTCCTACCTCTTGTCAAGGGTATAAAAAGCATCGTCATGAAGTGACGGAAGTTTTGTGGATGGATATCTGATTTTTTTTATATTATTGTTTCATTTTCTCTTTCTGGTACTGAAAGAGTTCTATATATACATCACGCTTCTTTCCTCCCATCACTGGCAATCATCATTAATGTCATGGTATTGCAGTCCTATCTTGATGTCTATAATTATCAAGTGTGACATGTCTAAATTCTATCTATTCCCTTTACGTGTACAAGCCGTATATCGAACCTGTGCTCGAGAATTCTCGCCTCAACTCCATTGGATATTTTGAAAAACAGGTACAAAACAGAAATGCAAGAATCAACCCTTTCAACCTCCCTCGGCCCAAACCTCTCGCTGTCCGGCGCCCTCCCACATACCAACCTCCTCAGCACCCGTCGGAACACGAAACCGTTCCCTCTCCCTCGGCCCACAAGCCCGCCAAAGGACGTCCCGCACCTCGCAAAATATGCGCTCGGGGGCGTCCATGGCCCAGAGCACGTCGAGGTGTTCGTATTCGGGAAGGACGTGCGCATGCAGCACCTTGGCGTCTGGTTCGCGGGGGGATTCGAGGCGGCGGAGGAGCCGGGGCCCGTCGACGAGGGAGTCTGCGCCGGCAATCCAGAGGGCGAAGGGTGGAGCACGGTGGTCGTACCATGATGTCGAACCTGGGGGTTTAGAGGACTGGGAGTCGGAGCTCGAGGAGGGAGGGTCCGGGCCCGGGTCGGGGCGGTGTTGGAGGTTGGGGCGGTCGACGGGTGGGAAGCCATGTTCGCGCTCTTCTTGGCGGACTGCGTCACGTGTGGCGAGAATGCATTTGTGGCGGGCAAAGCCTTCTCTTCCCAACCACCAGCGCATGGTTTCGGAGCTCACGTACACGGGGGAAAACTGAAACATGCGGTCGCGCAGGCCGCGGTCCCAGCGGGAGTCGGACCAGCTGAACAGGAAGGAGAAAACGCGGTATCCCAGGCGGCCATACAGTCGCGGCGGGAGGAGGGAGTGCATAGACATCATGAAGGGGATGAAGGAGTGTACGCCGAAGACTAGGCGGAAGAGACTTGCCGGAATCACGCGCATGAATTTGAAGTATGCTTTATGAATGAGCGGGCCGGCGTAGCATGCGGGCGCGAGGGCGCAGAATACCGTAATGTGATGACCAAGATCGGGCCGTTGGTCTTTGGCCAGCGCGACGAGGGTCTGCGTGGTGCCCTGGGAGTGGCACACGAGGCCTACTCTCTTGGGGTTGCCGCGCGCTTCGCGGAGGACGCGGTCTACGAGGGCGGGCAGGTCGAAGAGGCCCATGTGTTGGATGTTCCAGGACCACATGCGCGGGTCGCTTGGTTTGAGGCGGACGTGGCGGGGTCGGAAGCCGCACCTGTTGTTCCCGAGCCAGACGTCGTAGCCTGCTTTGCAGAGGTAGAAGGCTAGCGAGTCGTCGTCGTTTACGCAGAATGCGCCAGCGCTTTGGAGGAGGCCGTGCATCAAGAGGACCGGGAAGCGAGGTTTTTGCTGTGTCGTGAACTTTTCTGACACTGCGGGGCATTCTGAGGCTCTTTCATGAGGATCGAAAATGTGTGTGAGTTCAAGGATGAATCCGTCTTCCGTCTCGACATCAAAGACTTCGGCGTCTAAGCCGACGCGGCGCGCATAGTACGCTACGTCACTCACAATGGGATCCGGCCCGCCCTCCGTAGGCACGTATTCGAGCGCAGCGTCTCGCTCGGCCGTGTCCTCGCGAGTTTTGGATTTGGAACGCCTCCATTCCTTTTCAAGTTCGCGGCGGCGGGCGGCGCGCCGCTTTTCTTCGGTGCGAAAGGGCCGTGTGTTCGCTGTCGAGCGGGAAAATATGCGGGAGAGGAGAAGGGGTATGGAGGTGAAGAGAGCGCCCAAGACGATGACAAGGAGAAAGCATAGGCTTAGATAGAAAGAGCAGATGCGGAACGCGAGGGATTTGAGACGGCGGAATATGGTTGGAGGACCCCAGGACGGGATGGGTGCGAAAAGGGGGTTTGTGGATGCTGGGGGGATGGCGGATTTGGAAGCGGAATCGGGGGATAGCGGTGAAAGAGGCCCTTTCCTCAATACATTCCCATTCTTTCCCCCGCCATCTTTTTGGGGGTCGTGCACTTCGGCTGTCTGCGGTTCGACATCAGACTCGGCACCGTTCTTGCCTGGCAAGGGATTCTCGTCCCCTCCGCCACCGGGCGTGAGGGGCTCCCTCGCTTTCCTTACGGCGGGCACAACGAAGTTGAGCGGTCCATCATCGACCGGTATAGCGGGTTCGGGAAGAATGGTGGAACAGGTGGAATCCGGGGAGGCCGGGGGCTCGGGTGCGGCGTTGGGTTTCTCACCCCGCGAGAGGGTTGCACCCGCGGGGCCGGAAACTTCGGGCATGACACAAGGACCGTGAGGGACGGTGGTAGTATCCGTGCCCCTCGAGTGCTTGGGATTTTGCGTATTGTGTGTTCTGTTTGTGTGTTACAAAGAGACACGAGCCTGGAGTGAGCGGTGGGGGAAGTGAGATTGTGGTGTATGGTAGGAGAGAGGATGCGTGATGTATGAATATGGAAGTCAAGATTGAAACATACAAAGGCTTTTGGGGAAAACCCCTGTATACTTGAATGAATTTGGACCTTTGGACGGCAATGGGCAGTCGCGGGGGTGTGAGAGGGGTGTTGGGGGAGGGAGGGTGGGAGTGTAGTACGTGTACTCCGTACGGCTGGCCCTCCGTGTCGAGGTTGACGTCAGCCAGGGGTTACCAACAACGCGGAACAGGTCAAGACGTGGAGAGAGTCAACACAAATCAAAGACTGTCCGTTCTATATGGACCATATTGACGGGTGATGGGCGGTTTCGATTCCTATGTCCAATTTTGGAAACAATTGAAAAGCAGTTGCCAGTCCGGAGTCTATTCGCGTTGCGATTGGTGAGACATATGCTTGACTCGCGCCAGGGTCCCGGCTGGGCGATCGGATGAGATAGTTGTGAGGGTTAAAACAGAGGTCAACAGGACGAATATGGGGGAAGGTGGGGGAAGGGGATAGTTTCAGTTACATGTTTGAATGGGTTATATGGAAATGGTTGCTTCTTTGCATTGAAAGGATGGGAGGCGTAAGTAAGGTTCCTTGCTTATACGAGTTTAGGACAGAAGAGTGCCACTTTGCCACTAGCAATATTTTCCCAGCGCCCCTGTCTTGTCTTTCTGACACTCTAGACGATCCGATATCAACACTTGAGGGGATACTTGTAGAGTGACGGAGTGCGATGGTGCTTGAGGGAGACTGGAGGTGGCCGCGGCAGTGCTTAGTTAGTTTATTTTAGGGGGCAGGTTAGGGGGCAGATCAGGGGCTTCCTAGCCTAAGGGGAGGGGCGGCTTCGCTGTATTTGGATCTTCTATGGGGGTTGTTCCTGCTGTTCCTGCTGTTGACGGCTGGTCGATACCCCCCAGCTTGGCTGGCCGCTCTTATTTTTAGCATGTGATTTGAACCAGCTTGAACTACTTGTACTCCCTCCGTACTCTTTCCGTATTAGGACCCGTCTCTCCCAAGGAGGATCACGATGTTCAGCAGAACGCCATCAATGTACCATGTTCAATTGGATTTCTTCGTTCAATTGAGCCCCTTTTCGCTATTAAGGCCGAAAAATAATACCTAAATTGTCTCTGACTGTGGATTGGACGTTGTTGGGGTTGAGAGGGATGGTGATGAGGTCATCACGATTGCCCATCGTTCATGCAGAAGAAGTTCGAGAATTGAAGTAAACTACTTGTAGATTTCGTATTGTTCATCTGATGGGCCAGTAACTTGCTCTCGGCGACCATTGTTTGGATGACTTGCAATCGTACTACGACGTTTAATACCAGGAGGTTCTGCTCATGCAATACAAGTACTCCATAATTTCTAGTGCGTGGTGTGGCGGGTCCGTGATTTGCTAATAGTGCAGGCCAGTCAGTGGACAATACGCACAGGTAGGGGAGTAGGGGCCACAGGCTCCCCGCACGGCAAGGCTTTCAACAGTCGTCCCCAGCTTTGCCGAGGTCTTCCCTACACGACAGCGCAAATCCCCAAGTCCAATAAGCCGAGAGACCGCGACAAATCCTCAACGGAAAGCCAAGGCAACAAGAGACGGCCGAGGATACATTTATTTGAATTATTCTCTCTTCGAATCATCCACATGTATCTCGTTCTAGTTTGCTCCAATTTCGTTGTCAATTCTCATTTCTATAGCTCTTGAAACAAGCTGGTCTTCCCTCGGCCCCACCTTCCCCAAGACTGGCCTGGCCTTCGTGAGCTTAGCTGCTTAACCACGAAAACCACGAACAATCCACCTCGTCCATCGAATTTTCATTCTAACCCTCCCTCGACGCACTCCTATGCCCATTGCCGACATGAGCCACATCTCGAGAAACTGATCCCTTACTCGGCCAAGACCAATCTCTTTCCCATCGACAGCGACGCCATCACGAAACACGCGAAACTACCACCGTACAGGGTTCAACCGCTTTGCAGCCATGACTGCCCTGGCTGCCCAGAAGAGAAGGCGTCTAAGGAATCGCAGGCGTGAGGAGAAGCCCCCTGTGGCCGCACGCCTTGCCCTGCCCGACTCTGTAAAAGGCGATATCGGTACCATTTCCGAGGACCTCTTCTATGAGCTCTTCCCCGAGCGTAAACATGCCTTGGGTACGTGCTTCTACTATGCGTGCCTTCTCCAGCTCCTTTATACAGCCTTGTGCATGCAGCCTTACCAATAGAGAACCCCCTTGCGCACTGGCTCTTCTGCGCACCCTCTTTCCGTAGCGCAACGCGACACTCGGAATTGCATCAAACCGTATGGACAACACTAACCTATGCCGCCCCTTGCCACAGCAGCAAACGGCGATGGTGACCAGCCCGTGGTGCACATCGCCATAACGCCCTGGGCCCCCAGTGCATCGCCCACCGAATCGCCGTGGTCTATTGTTCCTGTGCGGTTGGCTCCCGGCCTCGCCCCCCTCACCATTCGCTTCTCCCCCTCTTCCTCGGCCCTGCAGACGTTTGCAAAGACCTTGCAACAGGTTGCACCTTCTAAGCTATCGAGCAACATCCGTAGCGGAATTGACATCCTTGTACTCGACGTTGTCGCCCTTCACCTCGATGCCGTCTTCGTCAAGCTTGATGGCGACTTGACCAAACGGCTAGAGAAGGGCGAGGGCACCTTCTTCCGCCAACACCCTTCCTTCCTCTCCCCCAACAAAGGCCCTTCTGTGACAGCTCAGCAACGCCTCGAGGCCGCCCTCCGTGTCGCCTTGTCCAGCCTTCAGATTGTCCATACCGGCGACTTCTTTCCCTTGCCCCTGCCGCCTCATCCCGTTACCCACGTGCCCCCAAGCCCGGGTGAGATACTCCTTTGCGAGCCCGTCTCCCAGGGCATCCTCTCGCCGAACACCAAAATCATTATCCGCCGTGGCCGCACCCGCCGTGTATCTGCCCCTGGTCACCATGGCGCCCTCCCCGCCCGCACCGCTCTCAATGGAGTGCCCGAGGACGACGAAGACGCTTCCAACGACCAATTCTTTTCAGCCGCCGAGGAACGTTACAAGACGGACGCCCAGACGGACGGACTCGAGTCCGTCACTGAAACCGATTCGGATGCCGACCCCGAGCATGATGGAATGCTGGACGACGATGATGATGACGACAAGATATCCGACGATTCCCTCGATGACATGATTTCGCTGCAGGCACCCATCCTGCCGTCAACAGCGAGCGGTGTCTCGACTATGCAGCCGGGCACGCCCCTCACTATTGGCCGCGGCCGCCGCACGAATGGCGTGAGCACGCCGGGCTCCATTTTCTCCAACTTTACCTCGAGTACGGCCCGCCCCGACCGTCAGCGTGGCCGTCTGTTCAAGGCCCACGGGCTGGTCGCACCCATCCCAGATGCCATGCTACATCCGAAACCTGCGCCAGAAGACGACGGGGAGGCGCGCATCTACGTTGATGTGTCGTCTCTCTCCAAGATTGGCTGCTTCTCAGGCGACTGGGTCCGGTTGGAACCATCCGAGGAACCGCCGGCAAACGGCTTCGGTGCCTTCGGCCTGGGCAGCTTTAATCACTCCGATGTCCACGAAGCCGATTGGCGACCCGTACGCGTTTTCGGGCTTCCTGAGAGCTACTCGCGGAGACCGATGTCCCGAATTCCCACCTCGAAACGTGATGGTCGACGCCCTTCCTTCTTTGACTCACAAATCCAAAGGCCCGCGAGCCCGGCCGCCTATCTCTCACCCATCCTGTTAGCCAACCTGGAAAATGCCTCCTACGTGCGGGTTTCGCCTTTGAGAAAGGGACTCTACCAAGGCAAAGGCACGATTCCCAAGTTCACAAACGCTTCTCGCCCGCCCGACGCCCGTGACATCAAAATTCACAGAGTCGCCTCCCCTGCTTCGGTCGAGGCCGCTCACGAGGCCGCACTATACGGCGGTCTCAAGCAATATTTCGCACAGAAAATACGCCTTTTGCGAACCGGAGACCTAATTGCCATCCCCATCGACACGCACTTGAGCAAGTCGCTGCGCGAGTACTCGGCATCGAACCCTGGAAACGAGGTGGACGACATTGCGGCCCTTTCCGGTCCCGGCGCGGCGTTGGGTGATGGCCCGCGGCCCACCGATGTGGCGTGGTTCCGGGTAGCCAGCGTGCAGACCCAGCGCACGGACGATGGGGATGCATCGCACCTGGACGATCTCTGGGGCTCGGTCGCCTGCATGGACAGCTCGTCCGTTCGGCTCCAAGTCTCCGGCTCGGAGACAAGTCGTGTTCCGGGAACAAAGGACAATAATTGGCCTTACTATCTAGGATTGAAGCGGTTCACAAGGTCTCCGGATGCCACTGGCCCCGCCCTCCTGTCTGTTGAGAAACCTTACATTTCTTCTGTCCGTCGACAATTGCGAGACCTCATTGCAGCCTCGACCAGCCCCAGGGCCATTCATCTCAAGATGCCCCCGGTGACCATCCTGCTCGTGTCCACACACAGAGACATCGGAAAGGCCACAGTTGCCGCTGCTGCATGCCGTGATATCGGCGTGCACGCATGCACCATTGATTGCTACGATATCCTCTCGGAATCTGGAGGCAGCGGTGTCGACAAGAAGAGCGAGGATATGCTGCGCCAGCGGGCGGAACGCGCAATGCGATGCGGACCCGAATGCTCGGCCCTCCTGGTCCTGCACATTGAAGCGTTGACAACCGAGCGCATCGCTACGACGTTTAAGGAGATCCTACAGACAGCGCGCGTGCTGGTTGCCACGACCACTGAGATTGACAAGGTCCCGGATGCTGTGCGAGGCTTGTTCATGCACGAGATCCAGGTGCAGGCGCCCGATGAATCGGAGCGTGAAGCTATTTTGAAAGCGATCATTGAAGACCGCGGTCTTGGCCTAGATCCGATGGTCGATCTCAACAGCGTTGCCCTCAAAACAGCAGCTCTCGTTGCTGGTGACCTCGTCGACGTTGTAGACCGTGCTCTCGTAGCGCAGCAATCTCGCCTCGAGGCACTTTCGAACAAGGAGAGCAACAGCGGGGGACCGTTGGCGACGGCGACAATCCGAGACATTAAAGTCGCTGGCGGATCCTTTGCGCGCTTTTTGGTGCGGGATGACTTTGAGATTGCCGTGGATGCTGTACGCAAGAACTTTGCCGATACCATTGGCGCTCCCAAGATTCCTAACGTGACATGGGACGATGTCGGTGGCTTGAGCAACGTCAAGGACGCCGTTCAAGAGACGATCCAACTGCCCCTGGAACGGCCCGAGTTGTTCGCCAAGGGCATGAAGAAGAGATCGGGTATCTTGTTCTACGGACCACCGGGTACAGGCAAGACGCTCCTCGCCAAAGCCATTGCCACCGAATACAGCCTCAATTTCCTCAGCGTCAAGGGACCCGAGTTACTCAACATGTACATTGGTGAATCGGAAGCCAACGTGCGACGCGTATTCCAGCGCGCGCGCGACGCTCGCCCCTGCGTTGTCTTCTTCGACGAACTGGATTCCGTGGCGCCTAAGCGTGGCAACCAGGGCGACAGTGGTGGCGTCATGGACCGTATCGTCTCGCAGCTCCTTGCCGAGCTCGACGGCATGTCGGGCGGCGATGACACCTCGGGCGGAGTCTTTGTCATTGGAGCCACCAACCGGCCCGATCTTTTGGACGCTGCCCTTTTGCGTCCCGGCCGCTTCGATAAGCTTTTGTACCTCGGTGTGTCGGATACCCACGAGAAGCAGCTCACGATTCTCGAAGCCCTCACCCGCAAGTACGTTTACATTCTTCTTATCGCTTTCATCTTCTACTTTTTCGTCTCCCTATACTAACACACAAACCTCTAGATTCACACTCCACCCCAGCGTTTCCCTCCGCTCAGTCGCCCAACGTCTCCCCTTCACCTATACGGGCGCTGACTTTTACGCCCTCTGCAGCGACGCCATGCTCAAAGCCGTAACCCGGCAAGCCACGCGCGTCGACAGCAAAATCCGGGCCCTCAACACCGACCCCTCCACAGGCCGCCATGTCACAACGGCCTACTTCTTCGACCATTTCGCCACAGAAGAAGACGTTGCCGTACTCGTAACCGAAGCCGACTTCCTCGCCGCCCACGAGGAGCTCGTACCCAGCGTCAGCGCAGGCGAACTAGCCCACTATGAAAAAGTCCGCGCCTCGTTCGAAGGTGGCCACGCCTCGCACGACCACGCCCAACAACGCCACGCTGTCCCCGCCCCCTTGCCCTCGCCCTTGCCCCGCAGCGTCTCGGGAACTTCCAACTCGTCGCGCCCGAGCTCGAAACGAGGAAAAGGAAAGGGTAAAGGCTTGGCCCTTACGGAAAACGACGAGTTCGACTCGGATTCCGATTCCCCCCCGCCCAACGGCTGGAGCAAAGGAAAGGGGAAAGCCGTCGCTGGGTTTCAGGAGAGCAGGGAGAGCGATGACGACGGACTGTATTAGTTTTGTTTCTTCGTTTTCCTCGTTTCTTCCTTACTGGGTCTTGGATTTTCTTTATTCCTAAAAGATTGGGTTTTCGAGGCGGGATAGAGGATTGTAGACTGCATGTTGGCATTAGATGTCGTTTTTTTTATATCTCTTGTACTCCGTACACTGTAATAGAATTGCTTACCCATCTTTTCTTCTCGTAAAATATTTAGGCGCTAAGTAGATTTTCTGTATCACTTTGTAGCATTTTTTGATTTTGTCAAAGAGGGGTTCATCGTCGGCTTCATTAATAGAACAAAAACGTCTATGGACTCGTCACAGAAAAAGAATATGCAAAAGTCAAGTGGAAAGACTTTTCTTCAGCTCCTATTTCAAAAAGAAAATGAGAGGGGGAAGAACAGCTAAATAATCATGTCTCCGTCTTTTTCTTGTCTTTCTTATCATCTTCGCTCTTGTCGTCCCTCTCAGCAGCCTCCTCTTCCTCGGGTTCCTCTCGAATCGTCTCTGCCTTCTCCACGGCTGCAATCTCCTCGGCCGTCGCGCTCTCAACTACGCTCCCGTGCAGCGAAGTCATGGGCGGCTCCACATGCGAAGGCTTCCAGCTCGCCGACGTGGGCGATTGGAGTAGTTCTCGGAGCTCGTCTGGATTCGTGGGGACTTGCCAGGCAGATGACGTTGGAGACTGGAGTCCCGGTAGAGGCTTGGCGGCTTTGGACGGAGTAGTGGGAATGTTGAGTGACGCAGGGGCTTTCCATGTACCCGAGGTTGGGGACTGGAGACTCGCTAGGTTGTCGTAGTTGAAAGCTTCGGCGACTGTTGAGCTCTTATTTGCAGGCTTGGCATCCTCTTCGTCCCTGTCGTCCCTGTCGTCATCATCATCATCTTCTTCTTCTTCTTCTTCATCTTCTTCTTCCTCCTCCTCCTCCTCCTCCTCCTCTTCTTCTTCTTCTTCTTCTTCCTCGTCCTCTTCAGTTTCTTCCTCACTTTCTCCCTTTGACCCTGTCGTGGCCGTGCCATTGGTCTCCTTCTGTCCCCCAGTCTCCTCTGTCTTGGGTTCGGCCGAGGTACCAGCCTCTTCCTTGGGCTTGCCTTCTTTTCCATACACCTGTTCCCGCAGGCTCTTCAACCGCATTTCCTTGGCTTTCTTTGCTGCTTCATCGGCGATACTTCGGATTGGCAGGGCATTTGCCGAGGCTTTATTGTCTGGAACGGGTTTGAGCGCGTCTTTTGATGATGCGGCAGCGGCGGCGGCGGCGGCTGCGGCCGCCGATGCAACGGCAGGAGGTGTTGATATAGATGCGGGCGCGGGGGGTGCAGGTGTTGGGGCTGCGGCAGGTTTACGAAGAGGTGTTGGGATTTTGGCGGCATCGGTTTTGCTAGGTATCGTAAAGTCGTCGTAGTAGATTTTCACATTCTGCTTCAGTTCGCCGTACTCATTCCACTCCTCAATCTCTACTAGATCCTGTACGGTGAGGGAAAGGCACCGTCAGTTGGCTGAAAATAGCAGGCAAAGGGGGTGTTGGCAAGAAAAGAAGCATCCAGTTGACCTACACCGAGAACCATCCCCTCCTGCACGAGGCCAGGTAACTTGCGGACTCGGCCCGACTCATCCTTTCCAGCACGGCGACCCCATAGCATACGGGCTTTCTCATCAGTAGCAATGTCCACCGCCTTGAACGGGACCCTGTTGGCTCGTAAGATAGTCTCTAGGCGGGACGTGGCTGTCACAATGTTGCTGGACCCGGCGGTGAGGGATGTAAAAATGTATAGTGCCGGGTCGGTGGAGTATGTCGTTCCGGTCGACATCTTTTCTCCTTCGAAGATCGACTCAATCTGAGTGTGGTGGCTGTTGGGTTGGCAGGGAGTGTGAGGTTTCGTCACGAGTGAGGGGCTGTCTCAGTCCCCAGGGATGCAGATACGAGGTTAAAGAACGAGAACTTAGCTCGGACTGTGCCGGTGTTAATCTGGGGTTCTATATCGCTCTTTTCCCCTCTTATAATTTTGAAAAGGGCGCTTTATTGTTTGTGTGATCTAGCACACGAGGTTGGAGGCTGGAGGTTGGTTGGGTTGTTCCTTTGTTCGTCCGGGACGATGCACAGTTGGATTACTCATCGAAAACCCCCTGACAAAGCATCAGGAAAGGTGGGGGCGGGGTCAAGTATCGTTTGGCGTTGAAATCCCCTGGAAATAGCACGCTTTTGGAACTAAACTACGTATTTTAGCTTTTTGATCCCTTCGCACATTTTATCCGCCTTGTTTATGGGGTATTATTCCCGCAAAGCCCGAGGCTAACTATGCATATCAAACGCAGTCATCCCCGTATTTTAATAGCCAGCGAAGGGGGGTCTGGATACATGTATATGCTGCTTATTCGAAAGTCCAGGGCGTGGTCTCTCCATTGTTGCAACGAGTTTATGGCGTAGTAGGCTATCTCGTTAAATGAGAGACGTTGAATCGCTAGTTTCTTCTTTCAGTCTTTCTATCGACGATTCATGAAAAGTGGTATCATTTCCACGTTTCCATTCGTTAATTATAATATTCTTCAAATATTTTCAATCATTCAAGCCCAGATAGGTTGCGTCTTGCGACACTAGCAGGCTTCGCATCCACCACGTTGGCTGCGTTGAGTATGCTCCCCATTTTAGCTAGGTGGGCTCTGGTCTCATTCTATTGTCAATTGTGCTGCGATCAATTTAATTGTTCCTATTCTTGGGATCAGCCCCCTTTTACTCGTGTCTCACCCACGAGCAACCTTTCATCGCCATCTGTTTTCGTAGGTGAAACCTCCCACAATCCTTCGATGATGTCTTAGACCAGGAGTCCTGTTATGTCATGCACACCCAAGGGCAACCATGCTGCCCCTTTGGAAAAGTTTCAGATACTACTAGGTGACTGCGAAAGGAGAAAAAAAAGGGAAAGATTGTTGGTAAATGGAAAAGTCGTGGGAGCCTTGCTGCCACCCTGACAACCAGCCACAAGTATAGTTTTTCATCATGTTCTGCAACGAAATGACAACACATGCTAATTCTCAGAGAGTAATACTGCACGATGGGGAAGCCTCTCGTACCATACATGTAGTCAATGGGACCCGGACCTTCTTCTCGGAAGATAGGAAGAGGACCTAAGGAAAGACAGAGGCAGGTTAGAAATCGCCGAGAATGAGAAAGAGAAAGGGACAACTCATCGAAGGTGAAACGAGGTGGCAGAAAGGGCACGCAACACAAGGATGCAGACATGTTGAAAGGCCCATGTGGTTCATCCCATTTTGTTCCCATCGCCCAGCCATGCCAATCCACATTCCCACTCAATTTGCCCAATTATCCTTTTCCTCCCAACTTCCAACCCAAGTATTTGATTCTAGTCAAACACCACACTATGGCTGAGACCTGCGCTCTCGAGACCTACGCTCTAGTCTATGCTGCCCTGGTACTGCCCTTCTCACTACAGCTCGATGGCTTCAATCTCGGTGCTTGGTGTGGACAGCGTTGATGACACTAGTCATGTAAGAACTGGAATACTCTACAGATGTTAGATTCGAGATAGAGATTACGAGTTTCACCCATGGCGGGTATGACTGCTGCCAAGAGCTCACCTTCACTGATGTCTCACATCCAACCTTCTTCTAGACCACGATGGCAGATCAACCCCCCTCCCAGCTGGTTGTACACGCCACCCTCAGTCGTTCCTCGGCGGTTCCTCAGTGCGCTCGACGATGGTTCCTGCGCCCCCTTACCACCAACGTTGGCTTTTTTTGTGGGGTACTCTTGAGACCATAGCCTTCAGTTTCCAGAACTCCTAGCCTCTCGATGACTGTATTTTACTTCTTCTCGGGTATAAAGCAAAGCCATGTCAGCCTCCTACCCGTTTCGTCTGTTCTTCCTTCTTTGAGTAATTCATCTGATCGCTACTGTTGTTGTTTCCGTTTTCAATCCACTGACAGTGTTGCTTCCTTTTTTTTCAATCTTCTTATATTGAAACTCTGTCTCGACTTAATACCGCTCTTTCCTATTCTTCAAAGTCAATAACAGCATTTCAAGAAAGAACATCGGACATTTACACTCTCTCAGCCGTCCCTTCCTGATTTGGCCGATTTGGTGGAACTCCTTCTACTAACACCTTCCCCCCTTACACATTCTATTGGGCAAACATTCATCAGAACAGTAGCCATGCGATATTCAGCACTCTTGCTCGCCTCTGTCGTCTCCGCCTCCCTCATGCCCTATGCGGACAGTGGTGATGACTACAGAGATGAACAAACAACTACAACCACCATGTTCTCAACCTCGACCCTCACTATCACGGTTAACTGGTGTCAAGATGACGATCCCAACTGCCCTTTCCCGCGCACGGGCTTCCAAAGCTCTTTTGGTACCGCTGCAGCTGCAGACTTGACAGTATCTTCCGTCTCCACATCTCCTTTGTCCTCTTCCACGTTAGAATTCACTTCAGAAGCCACTTCAAAAGCTACTCCAGTGCCCAATATATTGGAGATTGCACCAGCTGACGCAATGTCCCCCGAGTCGACTCTCATTTGCGAAGAGACGGGCGAATATGAGGAGGTTGGTGGGGATGACGGTGTGGTGGCTCCTGAAGATGAAGATTGCCAAGAAGAGGAGGAGGAAAGAAAACCAGAAGTAATAAAGCAAGAAGATTGCGAAGAGGAGGATCAAGAACAAAACAAGCCCGCTATCGAGGTTCCGACGCAAACTGAGCAAGAGTGCGACGAGGAAACAGAACAAAACAAGCCGAACGTCGAAGTTCCACGACCCACCGAGGAAGAGTGTGAGGAAGAAAAGCTTGAGAGCAACAAGCCCGACGTTGTACTCCCCACGGACAAGCCAACCGAAGAGCCTCCCGTTGTGTCACTTACCTGTGATGAAAGCGAGTCGATTTCGCCTAGCAGCAGCCTACTCCCAATAATTGCTTCTCCGCCCATCCCGGTGACTACATCTCCTGCATCTTCGCCGCCGAAACTACCAGCTCCTACAGAGGATCTTCCTGCACCATCGAGGTCCGGCCCTGTTCAAGTGTCCGCCGGATCAAGCTCTTTCATTTTTAAGTGTGAATATCTTCTAGGAGTCTTGCCACTTACCCTGTGGGCTACATTGTTCTGAATGGGATTTCAACACTGCCAGCTGTAACCACTACGAGGTGTGCAGCCAATGGATTTTCTTATATTCTCTATTCTTCACCCTGTTTATTAGAACGACTAAGGTAAAACGATTGTGGCTGGCGTTGATTGGAACTGGGAAACTTAAACGCTAAACCGTCATCTACTCAAGAAGGCTATTGATTGGGCTTGGATTCTTATGCATTCTGGATCTTGTTTTACTATTTTCTTTTCTTGGATTGCTTATCACTCTTCTAATCGCCATTTTCTTGCATTCTTGACCGCGGGAACATCGAAGGCAAAATCGGGTACATCCTGCTTCAATAAATATGATTTCAAAAACGCTTGCTTCAATTACGTTACAGCCAGTGTGTTATGTTGGGCTGCTTTGACCGTTGTTCATTTCTCCTCGCCTTGGAGAAGACTCTTTTCATTTCTCGTGGTGTATAAGATGATGGAACAATTACAAATCTGCGATGTTCATATTGCATCGCGTCTGATAACATGTGATAAAAGAATAGATGGTGTATGTATTTCCCTGGAACCCCCCCCCCCCCCTAGCATTAGGCCCCCGAAGCCGTTTCAATCAATTTTCCCCTTTCATGTCAATCTTGGTTAACTACACTGTGTCTAAGTAGTAGTTATAACGAATCGCTCCGATAGTGTGGGGTAGTAAGCAGACAGTTCATGACTCTAGGGAGTATTCCCCCTCCTTCCCTACACGGTCTACCTGCCTCCCTGCCTCCTTCTCTGATTCGTTTCCCAACTTTCAGATCGATTCTCAGATTGGCCCATCTCTTCCTCCCCCCCCCGGCTTCCCTCAACTAATCTCTCAAGGGTATCTGGATGCTTTCTTCTCCGTTCAGCTCGAGGCCTGCCCCCAACCTGTCTATTTTCGTTGCCCGAAAACTCCATCTAAATTATTCGAGACCCCCTTCCCAACTCCGTGAAACCAATTGAAAGTTGCAAAATCTCTGATGATCTAGTGGCCTGCATGATCATAGGGTCCTCCGTTCTTCAACAAGGCGGCGCCGGTCATCGGATTTTCTTTATGGGCTTTCCCCTGTTGGCTTGAGCCAGTTCATTTCGAAATTTTGGTCTTCGGGAGGATCGTGGTGAGCTTAGCCATTTCTCCAGCCCTAATGATACGTGTATCCAGGTCTCCAGGAAGGAATCCGACTCGGCTTGTTCCCTATCTCCCGTTCTCGGTGATCATCCATGACAGTTGATGCGAGCTCCTCGGGACTCGTGACGGATGATTAGAAAGAAAGAGGGGAAAACAACCATCATATGGGATGTTGTTCAGCATGACACGGCGGGCGTAGTGCGGATCCGCGCATCCACAGAGAAGCCCATCGAACCGATATGTAATGAATTACGAGCGGATCTATCGGGACATCGACTGCTCCTTCTGCATTTTAGGCTCTCTGCTTTAACTAAAGGGCGTCGTTCCTGTCGCAATGATGGCCAGCGTATTTCTCTCCTTAGCAATGGCCAGCAGCGCAGTTGCTGCAAAGGCTCTGGTTTGCCGGGACTTGGTTTGTACAGTTGTGTGTGGAGTAGTGGTCGCAGTATTTGTTAGCCATTGAAACCATGGGCACGAAGCCATTGATCCCCAAGCCATTGGCGACGAGAAGCAGTAAGTTTCCATATCCGAACAAGTCCTCAACCTCGACCCGGACTGTCATATTTTTCGACGGTGGATCGACGGTCGTATTTGAGATGGCCTTCTCAGCGAGATTGGGTCTCCGAGGGCATGTCGTATGGATGGTGGAGGCTAGAAATTAAAGGTTGGCATCGGCGAGTTGAAAACCCCAAGGTTGGGGAGGGGGGGGAGGATTATGCCTCGATCGATAGATTGAACGACACGGCGAGACAGGAAGTGATCTAGTCATCAGACGAACCTTTGTGGCATCTGGATACGGATGGTGACTGTGACGGATCGCCAACAAATCAGAACCAGTTTGTTCTGTCATATATCCTTTGCAGGGACCTGCGACCAGCTCCTGCGGGCTCAGCTGAATTGCATGAACGAGGCATCGACGTTCTTGATGTTGAGGATGGGCAGACGCTCTCCGTCACTTCCCATTACGAATTACACAATGAATCACACAAGTCTCTACGTGGCAACGTGGAAGCAGACAGCATTTTACGACTCATCATATATTGCTCTTTTGATAGCACAGGCGAGAAACCAACAAGTTGCCCACCCTCCCCCTAAGCACGGCAACCCATTGTTTCTTTTTTAACTTTTAGACCATGCTATGCTCGGGTTAATTTTTTCTTTCTTTCTGCTAATAATTCCTTTTTTAGACTGTTTTTTCTTTCTTTTGTTTCCCAGTATGGACCAATCGTTTATTTAGGGCCAACGACATTGGCGCAGTGGTCGCCCTATCGGAGATCCCCCTCTTTCTCGCCCCCGCAAAGCTAAGGTCCCCCCAAGATCCTTCTGTCATTTTATGTTAAGTCTTTCTGATTGATGTCCCTCCTCGTTCTAGGACATATTCTTCGGGCCGTTCTAGGTCCCAAGGTGCTCTGGAATTGCCCCTTCTAAATACGATAAGTGGATAAGGAACCAACCAGCTACAAGGGAATGGCATTTCTTCTCCAGGCTTCCAGAAGATGAAGTTGATTTTCATTTTTTTCTTCTGGAGAAAGAACAGAGAAACCTATTTTCGCGAGGCAAAAGAAGGGGGGGAGGGGGAGAAGATCAACTAGCAAGCTGACCTCTCTGTCTTCAGAGTGGCGAGCTTCCCCTCTGAGCGACCCGTCACATTTCCTTGCACCCCCTCTCCTAAAAAAACCTGGCTTGCTCGCACACCCGTAACACCTCTGCATCCTGCTTAGAAAAGTAAGCGCAGGACACTGCATTGGTGTGAGATGCACTGCACCCTGGCATTGCAGAATGTACTGGAAGGCTCCCACACACCAACCTTTTGCCCTATCCGACAAAAAGAAGAAATAAAAGACATGGGCAGAAGATGGATAAAATAGCAAAAGGCGCTCCCCTCCGCACCCCCGCATGCTAGATACCACACACCCTTTGTTGTGACAGAGAGAAGGCAGGGTGGCTCGAAGGACACCGGGGAGAGGACTATCGCCTTTTCAGTCGAGAAGAGAAGGTCTCTAAAATCGGAGAAGAGCAAGTTGGCACGATGACAGCAAAAAGCAAATTCACCTACCCCACCAGCACACGGGCGAATCTTGATGAGACTACTTTGGGAGACATGTGCGTTAGAGACGAAAATATGCATTGGGGGCCTCGTCCAACATGGTATAGCTTGTCCTCCGTGGACGCATGAGGCCAAATCGGGAAGCAAGAATAATCAACTATGGCTGACGCTAAGATATCTGGTGTGACCATCTGTTATGCCAGCAAACAAGTACGGAAATCTCGGTCATGGGAATTCAAATACCAAGGAGGGGTTCCCCCCTAAATGTCGGGGCTGAATCGGCTACTGGCAATCACAAAAGATTGGCAACGCGAAAACAGGGAAAGGTCCATGAGGCTGGTGCCCCCTGGGCGTTACCTCGGTCGCCCGGGTTCCGTTCCCGGCGAAACCAACAAGCAGGCAAGACCGATATGATTGAACAAGATACCCAACGCCCAAAAAAGGACAGGTTTGGATTTCATTGGAGGGATGGAGTGCTTGCGTGCCCTCCAGGTCGATTGTTGGCGTGGGAGACACTCCAGGCTGAAATATGTGCTTATGGAAATAGCAGCCGTCTGAGCACTGCGAGCTAATCAGTGTATAACGCAGGTGATGGTTGGTTATCCCCGTCCGGCCGGGTCCTAGTCCAGGCCGCGAGTCTTGCCAGGGACGGGCACATCCCAGCCCCCTTGGCCGCGGTGTTGTTATGTCTACTCCATATGTGCCCTATCCGCCGTGACAAGGACTGAAGGCACTAATAAGGCCAGGGACGGTTCTGTCATTTGGTACTTGTTGCTCCACCATGCGGCATCCTTTCCCTTCCCGGTATTATGTTGTGAAAATCGAAGGTTGAGCTGGAGCCTGCTCAAAACCTGCCAATGGATTATCCTCATGCTTACGGGAAGGGGGGTTGCTGGCCTTCCATGCGGCATTGGGCAAGTCTGTCATGACCAGCTACCCTCCCTCTCTCACCTGGTAATTGCAATGGAAAGTGAGAAGGCCGGAGAAATGCTCCGTCCTCGGGAAGTGTTCGCTAGTAAGGGGAGGGTGGACCTCGCATGCATTCTGCGTCTTCCTACCACAGTGAACGGAGCCATGGGTCGGTCGACTGGGGCGGATAGGGCAGATCCTTTGGACATGGCCAAGGTGACATTCCTGTCGGTTCAACCCCTCCTTCCTTTTTCTCATCTGTACTTTTCACACTAGCTGTACTCCGTATGCAAGGTTGGAATGTGGTGGATCTCAGCCAAGTTTTCTGGAATGAAGAAGAATACTACCCGTATGAGAGTTTTTGAAGATTGCAGGATCACTCTACAGACACAGGAAATTTCAGGCTTGCGAAGGGACTTGACCCGATCAGCGAGATACGGCGATTCCTCAAGGAGCAGTAGCAGCAAGCTGCAGCGAGCAGCAGTGCCACGAAGTTCTGGTGACGATTCCGACCCCGCACTGGGAGGGCTGGAGAGGAGGAGCAAATGCGCACTAATAGACGAGAACAGGACGTTTACTCCGTAATAATGGTGTCCAAAAGTCGCTCACTGTTGGTTGGGATGGAACCTAGCCTGCAGCCAGAGCCCGACGACAGCAGCTTGGCAGTTTGTGATGGGCTGGGTGTCCCCCAAAACCTTTGGTCTGATTGGGGTGTTGACAGCGCGGGTGGTTGACCAGCCGCATCTTAAGGAGTCGGTCGAGCTGGCTAGTCTAAGGTTTAGATATGGCGATTCATAGGATGAATCAGCGCAACCACGCTGTGCGAGCACACTGCTGAGAGACCATAATGTGTGTATTGTGTGTCTCTCCACCCTGATCTCCGCGTGTGCGAGA
>JADHKT010000139.1:0-64474 GCA_019925285.1 Graphium sp. VPRI43844
CGCGGGAATAGTACGTCGTATCTAGACAAGACACTTCAAGAGACTAAACTGCTTAGTTTTGATCATCTTGCCCAACTAAACTAAACACGTTTTCGCCCCTTTCCTCTCCCCCTCATTCCATCTCCTTGTTTATATCTCACATGTGTCACTTGTTAGCTCGTTGTGCCTGGATGTCTCAGGTCCAACAGAGACCAGTCGCGACCCTCCCCTCCCTCGTTCCCTGATGGTGGTTGTGTCTTCTGATGGTGAGCACGGTTAGGACCGAAGAGGTGGTGCGGGACTGACATAATCTGCATAATTACTACGGAGTACAAGTTATGTACCTCGTATACTATGGTAGAGAGGCGAGAATACTTGCTTTGCACAAATTATACCTTCCTACTGGTACTGAGGAAGACACACATTTTATGAACAATACTCTCGGGTTATCCGAGGTCATGCCGTGCCTTTGGTTTCTATGCTCTTCATGACGTTCACGATTCCCTTTCAAATTAGCGCACTTGTCATCTCTCGTACTCCGTAGTCTCTCCTCTTTTTTGCCCCTTCCGAAGCTTCGCGTACGGAAGTAGTAATTTTTTTTTTTCCTTGGCGGGAGGACCAACAAAGTTCTTACTCCAAGGGGCAAGTAAGAAAGAAGATAGAGGAGCGAAAACGAGTGATTTCATTTGGCGCTAACATCAAGGTTCCGTCCACTTAGGCTTGATCGGATACTCCCTTTCTAATGAAGGCCAGCCTTTTGGCGTGTGTATCCATTTGACCTGGCCTGGCTGGCTCGCCACACTCCATTTCCTCTCCTCCCCACCCACTTTGTCTACTACCACACCCTAAAAATAGTTTAAGGTTAACCAGCTAGCTATGGTTGGTAAAGAGGATAATGGTAGGGCCACACCACCCTAGTAAGTTGGCTCGCCGTCCGTCCCGGCGCCAAATTGATGATTTCGGATTCATAGTAGTTTATAATAAATGGCGCCAGGGCCTGGCCAGCCCTCCGCTGATAAATTTCGCCCGCTGGTAGGTCATGGTCATGGTTTGAGCCGATTGAAAGCTTGCAGATTGTTTGGAGACCACGCGGGAGATGCACTGCGCTGACAAATCAGACTACACCATAAGCGGGTTTTGTAGCCCTGCTGCAATTAATAGGAAAATCACACAAAGTACGGAGTACCGAGTACATTGTGGTTTGTTGGCTTGTCCCTGTTGTACTCGGGACATGGCGCACAAACAAAGCAAGCACAAAGCACAAACCATTGAGTTGAGCCCACGCGCCCACACCACCAACCTTCTCGGGTACTTGGCCCAATCGACACCACTATTTTTTAGCCCACCACTACCACCACTACCACCATAACCCACCCACAGCTTCGCATTGCACGTGCAGAAGCACCTGAATTTCCCAGCGAGTGCCGCTAGTTCCCTACGAACCCCCACCCTTGACGTCTCTCGCCCCTATTGCCCCCCCCCGGTCCAAGGTACCTCGTATGATACCGCCGACGATAACGCACACGTATTCCGTATTCCGTATGCGACCTTAGGCACGAAACCAGGTGATGACGGGAAGGGGAAGAATTCTCTGCATGCAGTCGTACCAAACAACAACATTGCGGATACGAGATTTTCGTGCTTGGTCTCGAAAGTCTGAAAACCCCCCTTCCCCTTGTCGGCCCTGTGGCGCCCCGTTCCCTCGCCCCCAAAACCGATAGTAACTGCGCCGGTGCCCCTTCCCTGAATCTGAGATTGAGAGGAAGGGAGAAGAGAGACGACGACCAACAGCGGTCCCCTCTTTGTCGGTCGACTTGATACAGGCAGTGTTTTGTGGCGGGCGGAGGGAAGCGATGTTGACAAAATAGAGACCAGGGCGCGTAAACAGGCCTAAACGAGGTCTTGTTTCCGCCGTCTCTAGCGGCAAGTCATTATGATTCTCCATGTAATAACATCTATCTATTATCTACATAGCCCGTCGCCATGCAGCCGCAATTAAGTCGTCCCTCGACCCTGCCTATTTTCCCCCGCAACATTACCCTAATCGAGACAACGTCAAAGCACTTTGGTCGAAAATAGCATGTTTTCAATTCGTCTCCGCTCCCCCCTGCCAGTAGGGATCACCTTTTCCGGCGTCCTGGTTGCTCTGGCGTATCAGGCTCCCGTCTTTAGTAGTATTGCAAAAGGTGAGAAACGGGAAGAAGGATGGCAGGGGTGCTCTCGTAATATCTCCGTAGTACTTGTATCAAGGTCTAGTAGTTTACTTGTAAGACGTCTGGGGGCCCGCGCTAATAATACTAAGTTTCAAGGCAGAGTGGACAGGGTACATGAGCGTCAAGTTACATTGGGAGTTTGTTTTTGTACTCCGTACAACGCATAAAGGTGCATGTGTACAGAGTATTTACTGTACACTTGGAGCTTTGCCGCATACTCGGTACGCTTGATCCTAAACTTCTTTCCGCTCGCTCGGGTTGTGTGCCGACAGTAACGGGAATTCAGACGGCAACGATGCGACGATGGCGTCCTCCTGGCGAAGAAATATTTCCAATACTCCGTACATAATAGGTAAGCTGGTTTTCTTTTATTGCTATTTGGTGGCGTCTGCCCTTTTCCCTCCTCTCCTACCGCCAAGATTCGTTCTCGGCACAGGGACGGAAATTGAAGAATGGCGAAGGGGGGGGGGGGGGTGTAGCCTCCAAACCGAGACGGGAATCTTGCTGTGTGCGCTGAAAGAAGCCGCATTCGACTCTCCAGACGGTCCCCGTTTCGTTTCTCTCTCTGCTTCTCTGCACCTTGACTACGGCGGTGGTAAAAGACGTGCGGTCATGAAGTTGCTCCGACGGGCGGTTTTCGTTTTGGGGAGACGCAGGTTTGAGTGAGTGGCCTGGCCTGGCCGTGCGATAAGACCATCATGCCATCAATGTACGAAGTACTAGAGACCAATCACCCCCCCCCCCCCCTTCTTTCTGCTCGTCACTTTTCAAGGCCTCTTTCGTATCTTTTTTTTTTTTTTCATCTTTCGAACATCCTTGTTGGAAGCGGACTAGTTTGACATGTCAAGTTTGCCAACGGCGAGCTGGCTGAATGGCGACAGGATTAGGGACCCAGGGTGTAAGATTTTCCAGCCGCTAATACATGAGAGACTGAGAGACTGAGAGACTGAGAGACCGGGTCATATCTGTAAGCGCCCAGGCTATTGTCCGTCCGTAGCCTTTGACTTGAAGATGGGTGTACGCATAGGGGAGTAGAGATGCAAAAAAAAAAAAAAAAAAAAAGATAAAAACCGAGGCTATGATGGACATACTATTGACGGACAATGTTTCTAAGGCTTGGGTTAGCGACTCCGTAGCTAGATTTAGATTTTGTGGAGGCAAAGACAAGAATTTTCATGCTGTTTTTTTCCCTCGCATTTGAAAGTGCCAAGGCTTGATTTGCTGGTTTAGGTTCCGACTTGGACTGCACTTTGTTTTTAAAGAAAGTTTGTATAAATTGACAAGACTTGTCTCTTCTCTTCCGTCGCTTGGCGATGGGGGTTTAAAACTGAGGTCTAGAATGGACCCCAGGCAATGCGCCGAGGTAGAATATACACGTACTACTTACTTACTTGTACGCAGTAGTAGTTTCTAGCCTGGTGGACTTGGGTTTCGGAGTGGCCGTGATGATGGCAGTTTTGCCTGCGAGCGAGGCCTCTTTTTTTTTTTTCTACCAAGTACGTACGCTTACAAGTCGCTTGCCTGGTGTGCTTGTAGTAGTATTACATGTGTCGAGGGGGTGTGAGGATATTCCGAATTTTCTTTCACAATGAAACCATGGTTTTGATTCAAATCTTTTCTACGGAGTAACTGGATTTCAAAAGTGAAAGCTGTCCAAGGGAGTGTAGTATTCGGAAGCAATGGGAAAAAGCCATATCAGCTCCCTCTGAAAGCCCGATGCCACCATCCAATCAGCCAGTTAGCCAATGATAGACAACGATGGTGCTGTTCGAAAGCCCTATCGGACACTTTTCGCCCTCTCTTTTATTACTTCGGGTCCTCGGCCATTGAGGACGCATGTACGGAGTACTTGTAGTTAGCTCAGGTCGACCAAGTCCTGCCTTTTTTTTGGGTGTCCATCTCAAGCTGTTCTTTTGTTTTCTTGTTTTCTCATGTCGGTGTAGCTGATCATTGCCTAGCTAGTCTTTTTTCTACGGAGTAATGCATCATACATGGGAGGTTTATTTATGGCCATGTTTGTTGTGTGCGGTGTATTGTCGTTTCTAGATTGTCATATTGATCCAACTATGGAGTTCAAGTAACAGAATGATCTATGAATGTTTTCTTTTCTTGGGGTTGGTTCGGCTATTGTCTTTCGGTAGAGCTGTTTAAAGTGGTCAAACTGGAATACCGACTTGTCCGGTTGCTGTATCGGACTTTACATCGACTTGTTCATGTGAACCTATCTTGTCTTTTTTTTTTTTTTTTTTTTGCCTTTTCTTTCCTTTTCCTGATGACTCTCGGTATTTCTTTTCCCTTGTCGTGGCATGAACCATCCGAGGCTTTCCTAGACAAGTTTCTCGACTCGACTCGGGTCTTCCGGTCTTCTGGTTGACGTGAGCTTGGGTGTTTGTTCTAAGCCAAGCAAGCCGGCTCCGAGTCCTTAGGTGGAACATTCTTTTCCAAATAGCTGAAACAAGGTTGGTAGGTTTTTTTTTTTTTCCCCTCTTGTTTTCTTTTTTGTCAGGTGTAAGGTCTAGAGAGGAACAAGTCTTGTCAGTCTCATACAGGTTTGAGGTCTGACGGGCCTGATGGGCCAAGGCCGAGTGGAGATACGTGTATGTTGTCGGGGGTATCGATATGAATGGATGGATTGAAAGAGACCGAGAGAATCAAGACTTGTGTGTGTGTGTGTGTGTGCGTGGGTGGTGAGTGAACAGGGGACATTGATTTGTGCAAGTAGAGAGTGTTGAAAGTAGAGACATGCAACAAACAGACAAAACAGACATCCGGTACAAAATCAGAGCTGGAAAGGCCGACCTAGGGGTCTACGTGTACGTGTAGGGAAGGGACGAGGGATGAGGGAGGAGGTCATTGAGCTGTGTGGTTTCTTTATCGATACCAAGTGATACCAAGTACAGTACAGAGTACTCCGTACATGTATCTATCTACTTGTACATGTATCTACCTGTGTATGTGTGTGTATTTGTCAACTTGCTGCGCCATGCCGAACCATTCCTACTAGTTCTGTAAGCTCATTTGTGCATCATTTGTGCATGGTTTGGTGTTTGGAGTGTCCAGCCATCGAGGGCGACAGTGACATCTTCCAATGTCCTCACTTCACACCGTTGGGGAGAAATTTGGGGAGAAATTCAGGCGTGGGGACTAGGCTGCATAGATTGTCTTGACTTTTCCCGCTATTTTGCATGTTGTACGGAGTATGGGCGGTAGAGAGTACGGAGTACAAAATGGGGGGATAGCAAAAAGAGCCTTGGAATGGGATGGCTCCCCTTTTGTCGATCGATATTATCGATAGTATACAATGAGGCTTCAAGGATTACTCCGTATCACAGAGCAACACACTGACCGAATATGCAGAGATATAATAGATATAATAGACAACCGATCAAGGTGAATACCATAGGGGCAATAGGGCACGGCAATAGGGCACGGTAATAGGGCACGGCAAGGCGAGGCGCAAGGCGCAAGGCGGGACACGAAAGGCCAACACGTGGCCGTACGCAAAAGCAAAAGTGAGAAAAGAGCAAAAAATGAGAAGAAGAAAGCAGTCGCCCTCTCGTAGCTTGACAGTGACAGCCAACCTCTTTCTTTCTTTCTTTCTCTTTCTTTTTTTTTTTTTTTTTTTCCACTCTTCTCTCCCTTTTGCCGCTGTCTGACATGTCTTTGAACCCCGTAATCGGCCTCGCCAGCGACAAGACGAAAAGGGGGCTGGCTGGGCTTTGGGCTTGCTTGGCTTGGGCCTCGAGAGCGAGAGAGCGACAGAGCGACAGAGCGACAGAGCGAGAGAGGAACCCTTGTCTTGGGTTACTCCCGGAACATTTGTGACATTCCCTGGCTATGATTTCCAGCTTCTGCCCAGTACTCGCCTCATATTTGACATGCTTGTAACCTTGTCCCTTTTTTTTTTTTCCCACAGATTGAAGGGGGGAGGGGAGCCTTGAAGAAGAGGGGGGGGGTGTGAAAGTATCGAGAGAAACAAGGGCGAGGAAAGAGAGATGCAGATGAATCACGAGGTGACGAGGTGATGGAAACAAAAGAGAAGAAGGAAAAAAAAAAAAAAAATCCCAGCTTCTCCAAAACCGGGAGTCATGTTTCTTGATTGCAGCATGCGAGATACAGCTCGGGTGAGACGTTGTTTTGCTCGTCTTTAGCTTCCCAGGGGAGAAGAGCGGTCAAGCTTTTCAAGCAAGGGGAATCCCTGTCCTGTCTTTTTGAAGTCTGTTGAACAGAGAAGAGTTTTGTCGAGAGATGAAGGAGTTTGTTTTTCTTACCAAGTAGGGAGTAGGGAGTAGGGAGTAGTATCATGGGATTGGCTTTCCAATGGACCACAGAGAGTAGCATTCTTCGTCTCTTTTGCCAACACCCCTTTTTTCTACTACTACCATGGGACATGGAAGAGATCATCAATGTCCAAACACCCAGAAATGAACACGGTATAAAGTCCTCAACAGCTAAGCTACTCCGCACAAGTATTGCAAAGGGCTTCTTCACTTCTTCACTTCTTCACCGTTACATGTCTCGGATTGACGCTCTTCCTTGCCACCGCCTCCCAAGACAGCCTGTAGATCTTTTTTTTTCTTTCTTTTTTTTTCTTTTTCGACATTCTATCGCGCAGCACTCCGTATTGTAAATAAACTCCCACAACTACCACTACCGAAAGATGTTTGTCGCAATGCAACTCGCAAGGTGTCAAATGAAAGAACAGTACGTGTACTTGTACTCCGCATGCGGGCATGTCTACGGAGCTGTCTGTCTGTCTGTCTGTCTCGCTCGCTCGCGCCCGCCCGCCCGCCCTTGCCTTCTTTTTTCAGCTCCCCAACAAAGCAAGATCAAGGAGAGAAGGAGAGAAAGAGAGAGAGAGAAAGAGTCACAACTGGAGAGGTGCGAGTACGGAGTATGACGCATGTACGCCTTGCAGTCGGGGTGCGTGCGATGTGCATCGTGCGTGCATCATGCATCGTGCAGCTTGGCACCAAGGTTGGGCCAAAATGTCCCTGTTCAAGGCCGCTAATCCTTCGAAAGATTCCTTTTCAATTCTTGAAAGAGAGGGGTTGAGCAGAGCACCGGGTACGGCGTACGGCGTACTTGTCTTCTTATCGTCCTTTCTTTGCACGTCTGTTTCTGTTTCTGTTTCTGTTTCTGTTTACTCTTTTCTTTTCTTTTCTTTTCTTTTCTTTTCTTTTCATGCATGTGAAATGGAATTGTTCAATCAAAAACTGTCTTGCCTTTTTGTGTCTCTGTCGTTCATGTCTTTCCAAGCCCCAAGTCTTCAAGTCTTTACTTTACTTGTATGTTTCGCTCTCTTTGTCTCTTGTTTTCCATTCCTTTTCACTCTTGTCTTTTTTTATCTGATTCGATTTCTGCCTCGTTTTGTTTCTTTCTTTTTTCTGACGTTCCCCGTTCCGTTCCCATTGGGATCATATTTTTCTTTCTTTTCCCTACATGTTAAGCTTTTTGTGGCGTCTGTCAAGAGGAAGAAGAAAAGAGAGGAAAACACAAACATGATAGAGATCTATAATACCACATGGAACTTGCCGGATCTACTTGTACGACAGGCCCAGTCATGGTCATGGGCTCCAAAGCCACTGGAAAGTCTCCTTGCCTTCTATGTGTATTTACTTTTTGTGCTTCTATTCTTTTCCTTTTCTCCTTGGTGATTGATGCGCTGTACATGATCACTTGCATGCAGTCTTGTTCATCCGGGGAAAATGAATACAAGTACAAAAAGCCCCAGACAAGGGAGACAAGGAAGACAAGGAAGACAAGGAAGACAAGGGGGGGGGGTGTGCCTGTGGCATGTGTTTGTGGTTTTCCTTGCCATCGGCACCGAGAGACCCTTGAAGATGCCAATCCAATAGTTTACAAAGAAAGGGACAGACCAGCTTTTGTTGCACTGTGATGGCGGCTTTTTTCCAGGTCAAAATATCTCGAAATCTAGATGACACAGTAAAACAGACTTCGAAATAGTTTACCCATGGAAAAGGTCGAATCTCGGACATGATAAAAAGAAGGGAAACAGCTTACGAATACAGACTCAAGTTGCGTGTGAACCCTGAATCCTGACTACCGTACTCCGTAACTCCGTACGTGGCAAGCCTCACTTTCCATGGAGGAGCTGGTGGAAACAGCTGAACCAACACTCAACTGAACCTCTTCTCACTTGTTCCCAAAGTAGAAGATAGAAGCGAGAGAGGCGGTGGAGAGTGCAGCGCAGCGGAAGGGAAGGGGAAGGGGAAGGGGGACGGGGACGGGGAGGGGTGTACGTGTATGCGCCGGACCCTGGGCCTGCGCCTGCACTGCATCTCTTGTCTGGTCCCCGTGTATGTGTCTGTATGTGTCTGTACGGAGTATGCATGTGTACGTGTAGATGGACAACTCTTCCTCTTTGGGTTATGAAAAGAAAAAAACTCGTCTTGTCACTTGAGTCAAACATGTCATCGCTCTGCTGGAGGTAGCCTTTCAATTCTCTGTTCTGGGATTCCCTGCCCTCGGGCCATGGCGTAGATAGACATGCAGAACGGTGAGCTAAAAGGACATGCCAGAGGGGGGGGGGGGCGTGTAAGAGATGGAGGAGAGCTCAGAGAGAAGCTGTAAGTTCAGCGCCGAGATGACTCGAGGAAATATCTGGCCTTTGATCCAACGAGAAAGACAGATGATGGAGGAGACGATCGAAAGCTAGGCCAAAAGAATTGAGACGGCGGTGAAAGTTCCTGTTTGCCTCAATCATCTTCAGGACTTCGGAAATAGGAGGGACATTTTACATTTCTTTTTTTCTTCTCTTCTCAGCTCCGGTTGCAAATCACTTGAAACTCTCGGAACGAACGGGGAAGATCTCTGGATGACTGGATGACGACAAGGAGGGATGGACGAGGGAAGGAGGAGAGGAAAGAGAGCAAGAGTGGGAAGAGTGGGAAGAGAGGAAGAGTGAGAAGAATCTGTTGGACCACCGATGAGGCTCTTTACCCATTGGTTTTTGTTTCCATAATGGAAACTTGGCCGAGGCTGTCTTTTCCCTCTTTCTTCGTTCTTGAAGCCGTTCCTCGAGGAAAGTGTATGGTTTATCATGGCCATCCTTTCTGCTGATCCATTGCCTATCTTTCTTCAACTCTCACATCCTTTGCTTCCCTCTTCCCTCTTAAGATGAGGTCAAAACTACGCACAAGTTTACGTCTTCATTTCGCTAACATCTGTCTCTTAGAATGAAAGACGGGTTCCAAACATATACAATATCACAAAACGGGAAACTTATCAAGCTCGGTAAGTGGCCATCTCCTCTCTTTGCTCTACGGGTAAATGGAGGTTCTGGTATAACTTGCTAATCATTTCCATATACGGAGTGCAAGGGACAAACCGAGAGATACAGAGTGTAGCAGGATGGGATAGGAACCCAAGGCCAAGGCCAAGGCCAATGCCATCTGCCTTCTTCCTCTTCCCGCACTCAGATCGGCCAAAGAACCGCCGCTTCGCTTCACCGACTGCATCCTCCTTCCGCCCCTACCAAGAACTTACGGCAAATGGTTCCAAGTTGGGGTTAGGCGCGAGACGATACTCCCGAGAGAGAAGAGAGATAAGAGAGATGTGACAATGCACGGTATTTGGCCAAATTCCACCGGAAGCTGGTACTTGTATATCCCGGTCCTCCCAGGCCCAACAAATCACCTCTCGAGGCCTCGGAATGAAAGAGAAGAAGACGGGAATTTTCTCTTCTCTCATTCTTCTTGTATTTGAATGAAGCAAGCCATAATAAGAGACGGGAAAAAAAAAAAAAAAACTTTGACATCATGTCCGAGGGCTTGGCTGGACTCGTCGGACATGGCAGACCGGATCCCCAGCAAGGGCCGCAAACAATGGCACTGCACTGGGCTGCACTCTTCCATACTCATACTAATACGTGTACTCCCATATTGGCTACTACGCTAGCCTGGATCATTGGGCAGTTGAATTACTTCAATCCTTGATTCCTCTGTTCTGTATCCCCAAGACCGCAGAAAGAAATCCCACTCTAGAAGATGTGCCTGTGTGCTTGTACTCATTAAGACGGACCGGTTATCACTTTACATTGCGACGGGAGAGAACCTCCTTCACTTTGAAAGGACTGGCCGTACCCGGTTCCCGACGGTCCATCGTCATCGTTGGCATGTTGCCAATCGTGCCCGAAATGTCCGAGTCCAACAGGACGAAGAAAGAGCAAAGAGCGAGGGTCAAAGATCAACATGCATGGCCCCAAAAGTAGAAGGTGATGAATGCATCGTGAGGGGGGCCCCGACGAAACCATTCCAAGTTACACGCCACATAATAGCTGCTCCATGGAACTAAACTACTACAACGTAGTACGGAGTAGTTGTTTCAGGTTTGGCCAGGCCCAATCACCAAGGAGCCCATCTTCCCCTTCTTCTTCTTCTCCGAGTCGTACTTTTCTCACTTCTTTGCCATGTCTATACTTGTACAAGTAGGCTTTCGTTACTCTTCATATCCCCAGCGCACACTGAGGTCTTCAAGAGAGACGTCCGTTCGACCCTACAATGATGGGATACCCAATCGAGGGATCAAATGTGTCCATATCTTAGGCATGATTTCCTCTTTGGACTGACGATGAAACTCTCTAAGCGAGGGCATTAGGTCCAGGGTATATCCTGGGCCCTGGGACCATGAGACGTCCGTTAGACCTGGACAAACCCAGAGAGTTGCGCCTGGAGTTGCCCGTGAGCAGTCACAGAGACCCAAAAAAAAAAACATAATATCTTCCACATGTCGGAGCGACGGAGGGGAAAAGGCCGACCAGAGCCATGATAGCTCATGCGCTAAAGCCACAGAAACAGCCAAAACAGACCGGATTGCGTTATTTCTATCCAGCCCGTCATGCTTTCCACATGTGAGCACGGCCTTCTCCTTTTGTAGTTCTGTATAACTTTCCCCCGCCCGCGTGCTGAGAGAGGGCATCCGTCTTTGTATCTTCTCCAAGTCTGGATTGTGGTGATATTTGCAATTCAAAAACGAAGCAATATCTCCCGTGACGGGAATGCTCCCAACTTCCTTCTCACATTACTCCGTATGGGTAAATAAGTGCATTTGATGAGTAGTACCCCGCCGCTCATCACCAGAGTGTGCTGGAAACTGGTGGCTCGGATACTCGGGCATATTCAGACAGCTGTGTACCCGAGGCGGTACGCTGGTACGCTAGGGAGTTACGCATACAGCCAATCGTCATTGGTCATCCATGGTACAGCGTCATGCGCCTTCACCAACGAGAATGCTCATCCTGCCCAGGCCACGCGTCGTCCATGGGATTGTTATGTAAGTGGGCATGAAGCTCGCCAGACATGAGAAAGGGAGGGCGAAGTAAATAGGATATGCGCTTTGAGGGCTTGATCAGAAATGGCCGATATATCAGTCGTTAGAAGTCAAAATAAGATGGCAGTACCTAGTTAGATGGGCAACGGTGAAGGGTTTTGAGTTAGTTCCTGAATTTGTTTTCAAACCAAACCTACCAAAGCCCACAATCTTCTCTCATCTTCTCTGCCCCAAGACAGTCACTTTCTTCGCCATTCCGCCATCGAACCCCGTTCGTGCTGTTGAACCCTGTTCACGCACGGTTATCTCTCCAGAAGGGAGGGCGGTTTGCCAAGCCATGCACAAGCCATGCACTCCGGGGCCGTAGCTTTCGTGGCTGTAGCCAATCATCCATCATCTGTACCAAAGCCTATGCGGGCGGGGGGAAGCCCACGCGCCAAGATCACCGTACTCCGCAGTTCCTCTTGATTTATGGCGGCGCTTCTGCGCGCCATGCCCTCCCAGGCCGGATCGAGGGGCAGGGAAGTGGGGAGGCGCAGATCCAGCCATCCTCAGTCGGCCCCGAGATGGTCAGATCAACTGACTAACACTCCCACTCCATAGCACAGAGTCAAGGTGTATAAAGCTCCTCCCATTTTCCCATTTTCGTCCCACCTGCTTCATGGTTTCCCTCCCTTCCGCTTCGCTTCCTCCTTTCCAATATATATATATATATCGACGCTGGGCCGACCCAGGAGGAGAGCTGGTAGGCAGCCAGGCGATTCAGATATCCAACATTCATTCAACATAAAGGATCCGAAGAAGGGTACCGATAGTCCCGTCTCCCCACATCGGCATTGGCGATATCAAGTACGACGAAGGACAAAGACCCTCCTGTTATTTGTTTCACGCGGGGCCAAGAGCATTGCATATTTACAAGGCACAGCTGAATCCGCTCCGACTCGGAGATGTTACATCATAGCAACCAGACAGGCAACTTCAACTCAACGAGGATTGGTACGGACACCGTCGACTACCCAAGCCCCGATGGGCTGAAGTCTGCTATGGTCAACCGGGGCTCTGGAAACGAAGCGTTGCAGGTTGTACAACCCCAGGCATGACAAGATGACAAACCAGCCGTGAAATCGGAGCCTCCGGTAAATCCTCATCGCTGTATCCAGGGCATATGGATCCCCTTGACATTCGAATCGCCAAACCAACCCAACCTCTTGGACTAAAGGAAACGAATCCGTTGCGCGGTGTTGGACGGTTTTCGAACGGCTGGGTGAAGATGACGAATAACGCGACGTTGTAGGATTATTCAGGCATTATCGAGACGGAGCCAATACCAGTAACCGAGAGCGAAACCTTGTGAGGAGTAGTGAAGTTGAAGGAGAAGGTGGGCTGGCCAGGCTAAGTGGGGGGGGCGGGTGCCGGGAAGGCAAGGCTACAGGTCATCAGAGCCGAAAGTGGCACAGACACGCACGCACAGGGCCAGCCAGCCAGCTCGCTTTCGGAATCGCGTTGCTTGTTGCTGGTGGAACAGTCCACTATAACTGAATCCCTACAGCAAGCGCTGACATCAGCAGCCCCCCACCAACCCCCCCAAACCACCCCCAATTCGTCACCTAAAGCTCGCCAACAGTCAACAATACGAGAGTAACACGACGAAAATTCACTGGCGATCCTTTTTCTTTCGGTTCCCTCCTTGCCTCCCTTTATATGTCGCTCTCCCTCAAGCATTCAACTCGTGGAACCTTCCTGGACAAGTTAAACAGCCAAATGTTACACTCCGCAAACTGATTACCTCGAGGCTCACGCACCTCTCTCTGCCAAGCAACAGAAGCTAGCAGCTACAAGTAGCTACATACTAACGCCGTACTGGAACCCACCGAAAAAGACCATGAAGCCCATCATCGCAATCCCGGCCATTGCTGCCCTCGTCTATCGCGCTTGGTCGCACAAGTCTCTTACCCCCGGTGGAATTTTCGTAGCATTTTTGACTGCCCTCGCACATACTTATCACCCCTGGAACCTTCCTTTTGCTCTGCTGGCCGTCTTTTTCCTTGCTGGTAGCCGCGTGACAAAGGTTAGCCTCCCTTGAGCTTCCTGCTCTTTTTTCCCCCCGTGGCATTCCTCCTCACATTTTCGGCGATGCTAGGTCAAAGCAGATATCAAGTCCAAGTTGACTATCCCATCCAAAGGCTCTTCGGGCGGTGAAGGCCCCCGAACTCATGTGCAGGGTAAGGCTGCCAGTTTCCAAGCTACTTCCCTTGCGCCAAGCCACATGAATTAACGAAGCTCTTCTCCCTAGTCCTCGCCAACTCCCTCTGTGCCTCTGTGCTCACCCTCCTCCACGCCTACCAACTCGACCAACGGAAAAAGGCCCTCGCCGACCCCTCCCTCCCGAATCCCGAAGGCTCCCTCTGTTACTCTTGGGGAGGCGATCTCCTTGTTATTGGCATAATCGCAAACTACGCAGCCGTCGCAGCTGACACATTCAGTTCCGAACTTGGCATCCTCTCCAAGAGCCAACCCCGACTAATCGTGTCCCGGAACTTCCGCCGCGTCCCTCCCGGTACCAATGGCGGTGTCACGTTCGCAGGTCTCGCCGCCGGCTTCTTCGGCTCTATGCTTATTGTCACGACGGCTATGCTTTTACTCCCCACCTGTGGCCCAAATACACCTGGACTCGAGCCTACCGAGGGAGGAGCTCTATGGGATACTCGCAACCGGGGAATCTTCATGTGGGGTCTCACTGTTTGGGGCTTCCTTGGCAGTGTGGTAGACAGCATTTTAGGCGGCCTCTTCCAGCAGTCGATCCGTGACACCCGCACCGGCAAAATTGTCGAAGGCGAAGGAGGTGTCCGCGTCCTCGCCTCACCCGTCAAGCCAAACGAGCACGCAGAAACATTCCTGCCCTCCGCCGCCTTAGAATCCACCCTCCTCGGCGGAGAAGGCACCCACGCCGTCGAGCACACCGACGCCTCCTTACGATCCTGCAAGCCGGGCGAGGCCGCTCTCGGAGACGACTTGCCCCCGCGCAAGTACGACGCCAAGAACCGCCACCGAAGAGCCAGCTTTGGCGATGCTCGACCCACACGCGTGGCCGAGAGCGGCCTCGACTGGCTCGACAACAATGATGTCAACTTTATCATGGCCGTCATGATGAGCGTCGGCGCCATGGCCATCGCTTCCTGGTGGTGGGAGATCCCAATAACAGATATCATGTTGCCCTGATTGAAGCCATACCCCGTCCACGTGATTTCTATTTTTATTCGTACCACGTTCTTAGCAGATGCGATGTTTTCAAGGCGAAGGAATGCACATCCTTGACAACCCTCCTTGTATTCTAAGTAGTGTTGTGTGTCCTTGGCGCAAAGGGTATCTAGATAATATAATTGTTTGCCGGTTCAACAGAATAAGCCCGATGTAGCCAACACTTCTTTCCCTAACGACAATGGGACTTCACATTTCAAGATATTGCATCAACTCAAGAATGGAAAATGGTGTGGGATGCTGCTGCCTATTGCTTGCTTAATTGTACATCAGACATGCAATCCAAGGCGACAGAAAGAAGATATATGTACTCCAGAACAAGAAAAGATATGGGAAACAGTGGAAAGACACCCATTTTGTGCCAGGGGGGGGAAAGAACCCATTAACACCAATGAACACCAAACAACCAAATAATGCGGGGGAATCACCAATGGGGGGGTAAAGGGGGTGCAAGGGGACTAAAAAGAAAAACAATTGGTTTAATCCTTCTCCAATTTTTCAAGCTGAACTGGTAGATGATACAGGTGAGGGAATTATGTACTATTGTGGAACGGGAGGGAGAGCGAGAGACGGGGCTGGGCGTTTTCAAGACTTGTTGGAAATTTTGTGTTTCTCGAGAGCGGCAGCCAGGTCAGTGGCCAGCTCTTTGGTCTTGACCTGGATCATCCATGTCTCGAGGCCTGATCCGTCGTCGGTTGAGGTCGTGAGTTTGACATATTTGGTGTCGGCAGTGTACTTCATAGCCGGTAAGACGGTGCGGTTCAAGGCTACTTGGCCGGTGGGCTCACGTCGCAGAAGAAGCCTGACAGCACCCGATGTTTTGTGTTGAAGTAGTCGGAGAGGGCCGACTCCCTTGGTCACCCAGGGGTTGGCGGGCTTATCCTTCTTCTCCTTCTCGTCACCCGGCTCTGGTGGCGAAAACTTGAGGACCTTGGCACGCACCTCGTGCAGCACCGTCTCATCTTCCTCTCCAGGTCCGCCCTCGGTCAAATTAATCTGCTCCTGAGTGGCCTCGGCATCGTTGGCATCACCACTCTTGGCTGCATCAGTGCCGGTCTCAGTAGTCGGCTCCGGAGTTCCCGTTGCGGGGGTAGTCGCAAGGCTGGAGGCGCCTCCAAAATTAAAGGGAGAATCTTAAAAAAAAGAAAAACAAAGAAACGATGATTAGCGTCGTAGACACCCGTGGAAGTTAGTTGAAAAACATACTAGTTCCTGTGGTGGAGGTGCCGCTGCCGGCCGGAGGTTGCAAGTTTCCAAAAATCGATGGAGGCTGAGTGCCATTTGTGCCGAATCCAGGGCCGCCCTGTGGCGTGACGTTGAAGCCTGGCTGAGGAGCAAACGGATTTGAGCCATTGGTTTGGCTAGCAAACATCGGCTGAGCAGAGCCGGGGCGAGAACCGCTGAAACCAGGCTTCTGTCCTGGCCGTCGCTTATTCGGCCCCGAAGGTGTAGTGGCTCGGCTGCCGCTAGCGTTGAAAGCGAACATGTTGCCCGACTGCGCAGGCGCCGGGTCTGCAGACGGAGCAGCGCCTCCGAACACAAAAGGGCTGGAGGATCCGCCATTAGATGGCGGGGCCGATGAATTGCTTGAGAAGTTGAACATGTTTCCAGTGCCTGCGGGTGCGGCAGCTTGAGGGCCCGACGATGATGCAAACGGGTTGTTAAATCCTTGGGTACTACCGGCGGTAAACGTAAACCCGCCCTCACTAGGCGCATTTCCAAATAGTGAAGTGCTGTTCTGCGTTGGTTGGGCGGCCGGCGCACTGCCGCCAAACGAAAAGGATGGCGACGGTTGCGCTGCACCAAAGCTAAACGAGGGAGCAGACGAGGAACTGTCCACACCGAAAGCAGCTTTCTTCACAGGAGAATCTTCCTGCATAGCATCACCGAGTCCTCTCTTTGCCGACGTTTGGCTGTCTTGCTTCATTGGGCTTCCTCCAAACAATGGAGTGTTGTTGCTAGCACCGAAGAGTGACGATCCACCAAAAGCAGGCGTCTCGGCCGGCTTGGTGGTTTTGGTAGTGGCCGGCTGGCCAAAGTTGAAAACAGGCGCCGTTGTCGACGTCGAGGAAGATGACTGTGTAGTACCAACTCCGAATAAATTGCTTGCAGGTGCACTCGTGGTAATCGAAAGCGACGAGCTCGGTTTAGTAGCATCTGAAGCAGCTGGCTGCCCAAATGAGAAGATTGGAGCCGCCGGTGATGCCGTAGAGGGAGCTACGGCCGAGCCGAAGATACTGCTACTGGTTTGCGAGCTAGTCTTGGAACCGAAGATAGAAGACGCAGTTCCGTTGTTCTGCTCACTAGTACTGCTCGGTGTAAACTTGAACACTGGCTCGGCAGACTTAGACTCGCCTTTCTTAGCCCCATTAGCATCCGTAGTGGCAGCGTTAGCGCCACCGAAGAGAGTGGACGACTGCATCACAGACCCGGTGGCAGCTGGAGTAGTCGAAACGCCGTTTCCGAAAAGCGAAGTGGCCGGTGTAGATGCCTGTGCGCCGAGGAATTTGAATCCTGTAGTGGCGGCCGAAGCCGGAGTCGCCTCGCTTGGTGCCGGGGTGGCTAGAGTCTTAGAAGTACCTTGAGGCTCTGCGCTCTCCTTAGCTGCCTCGGAAACAGCAGGAGAAGCAGTAGACGCTGGAGCAGCAAAGATACTTGAAGAAATGGGTGCGCTCTTGGGCGTAGTTTCCGTTTGATTGGCAGGAGGTGCCAAACCCTGCTTGGCCGCAGACTGGGACTCGTTTTCCTTATCCGACTCCCCTCCAGAGGGCTCAGCCTCTTCTGTGGCCTTTGTGGCAGGTTGACTCGATTTCTCCGCCGCCTTCTCTTCGGGCTGCTTCTCTGCCCGAGGGCTGAAAATGCTCGATGTTGCAGGTGCCTTAGCTCCAAACAGAGACCCAAAAGCCGGCGAAGAGCTCGAACTGCCACTGGCGGGGTTCGTATTAGCGGTGCCAAACTTGATGGGCGAGTTGGGTGTCCAAGTATTGTTCACTGGCGCAGGCTTTAGGGACGATTCTTTAACGGCAGCTTCGGAGGGTTCATCATTCGATACCGAAGCCGGTTGCGATTCTGTTCCATCAGAGAATCGCACGGGCTGCCCATCTGTTCCCTTCGTCAAGCGGTCGAAAATGCTTCGCCCAGGGGTCGACTCCCTGGCCTCGTCAGAGGCACTCGAGTCGGTGGGTTTGGTGCTCGAGAAGGGATTTGGCTTCGGGACAGATGAAGATCCAGAAACGCCGCCGAAAAGTGTTGGTGTGTTGGCACCACTGCTGGTTGCAGCACCCTTTGTCTCAGTTTCGGGCTCCGAGTCAGTTTCACTCTCGCCATCTGCATCAATACCACTGCTCTTCACAGAGCTCGCATCGGACAAATAACCAAAGATATTGGAGGAGTTTGTTTTAATGCTACCATCCAGTACGGAACGGGCGAGATCATTCGTCGACTTGGATGAAGCAGCAAATGGGTTGGGCTTGAGCGTGGTATCGAAAGGGTTCGAGGGAGTAGCCGACTTGCTGAGAGTTGAGCCGCCAAACTTCGTCGGTGTGGCGCTCGATAAAGGCGTTGACGAGGCACCTCCATTTGCAATACTCTCAAACAGAGACTTGGTAGCAGAGGGGGTAGTAGTCTTTTGCGTCTTGTTGGGTTGATTCTCGTCAGGCTCTTCGCTGTTCGAGGCCTTGCGCTTATTTGTCTTGGATGCTGGCGCAGTTTCTTGAGGCTGTTCAAGTCTCGCTTCGGTAGCTCGACGCTTATTTTTGTTTGCTGACGAAGCAGACAATGCATTATCCTTGGCATGCAAGTCATACTCCGCCTTGCGTTTCGCGCCTCCAGTCGAAGGCTTCGCAGTCGAAGGTTTGGTGGGGGTTGCCGCTAAGGGCTCGTCTTCCTGTGCTACTCCATGAGCTGCTCGCCATTTTCTAAGAACCTCCTGGGAGGGTTTGACTGTCTTGAATTCATAGAGTCCGTAGCGGAGGAGAATCAAGCTTCGGCTCTTTTCGAACTCCTTGGCGAAATTCATGACATTGAGCTTCCAGTCCTTTTGTGTGAATATTTCGTTTGCCGCATGCTTCAACCGTCGCAGGTCGAGAATGCAGAAAAATTGGCTCTTTTGGTCATCATCTAGATCTTTAGGGCACAGATGGGATAGATACTGGTCGGCATAAACGGTGCCCTTGTCGTCGAAACTTGAGGGAATTTCATTCGCCAACATCTCGCCCGTCAGTTCAGGGTCTGGCGACGGAATGCGCATCTTGAATAGATTGGCGGTAGATGATGCTCTTGACATCCTCGTTCGCGGTGTTGCGCTGCCGATAGATTCGCGCATGAGTCGGTGAGAGGCTGGTGTGTTGCCGCCTGGTGTGAATGACATACGGGGTGTGCTTTGGGGGATGGAAGGCTCGAACCGAACACTGTTGGAAAGGGATGAGCTCCTGAAAATGTTGCCGGCGGCGTCGATGGAAGTTTGATTGAGGCTGCTTGATGGGAGGGCTTTACGCGCCGAGGAGGATGCCGAAGGGGTAAGGCATGATTTGAGAGGGCTTCCCGCCCGATTTGGCACACTTTGCGGCGTCGAGGTGTAGACTCGGTTCGCAAACCTTAGAATAGGACGTGCCTTAGGGGTCCCCTTGGGGGTTCCCACTTTGTTGGCATCCATGATGTGATGATGGATGGTTTCGGTCGGCTCCTTGAGGAGAGCAGTCAACAAGGTCGACGACGGTTTCTTTGTAGAGAATTGTCGATGCAAGTTCTGGAAAATGATGGGATGTCGGATCAAGGATCGAAGAAAATGCACGTGAGGGCGATGAGGACGATGGCGATGAGGGCGTTGGGGGCGCGTCAGTAAACAAGTGTGAACGGGGCAGGAAATTAAACTAAATAACGAATAAAGGATGGGGCAAGGTTTAAGAAGTGAAGAGAAAGTCTAGAGAATGGGTGGGAAGGAAGGAAACCCATCCAGACTTGCGCGAAATGATGTGAATGTTTTAACAGGTGATGCACGCTTGAAGAAAAAACAACCTTTGAAAGTAAAGGCTGATTTGGGAGGAGCACGGGTTTCGTGGGCCAGGGCACTCGTTTTTTCCTTGGCTTAATAGTAGGGATGGGAGCAGGGGAAAAAATTTATTGCTAGTAGAACCCTGTATGGTGCAAAGTTTGAGCCTGAGGCATCTATCGCCTAACCTGGAGTCTAGTACTAGTACACCCAAGATTCGTCATTGGTTGAGCTTGTTAATGTATGGAGTATCTAATACGGAGTATTACTCCGCTCCGTAGTCTCAATGTACGGAGTACCTCAGCAGATCCTGGACACAAACCTACATTGGTGCGTAGTAGGCGCGTCAATGATTTTCATCAGTTAACACGAAGTTTGTTGCCGACATTGTTGTTGGTTAGAGTCTGGGTTGCCAGCTGGAGTCAGCTGTTCAAGTTTGAAGAGGCAAACTTACCACTATTTCCCAGCCTGCTCGTCATGATTAGGTTCTCGTAGTATCATCGCAAGGTAGCAAACATTGACCAAGGCAGCATTCCTTTTTGCCTGCCAGTTAGATTTACTAAATTAAGCAAGATGCACTTGGAGAGAAGAGGGGCGATGCCGGCGCAGTCTTAGGCATCCACCAGCGAAAGCCACGAATAGCGGTGCTGCTCAAGAACACTTTGGAAGGAAGTAGTCGATGCATCAATACGTAATGCCGTAATCCTTCTTCCACGCAATCCTGTAGACGCTCCAGCATTCCAGCCGCTTCAAAGGTGTTGCTGAGTACAAGTATCTAGGGATATCCAGAACAGCCTCATAGAAATCAACCTGTCAGCTGACTACAGCTGAAGAAGCTTGGAGGCCAAGAAGCTTTGTAAGCCCATAATCAAGGCGCCGGCTTGTGTGACAGGATGTGCGGAGTAATAATACGGAGTACTCAAACTCCCTATGGGCGCCCCCTATGAGTGTGTCTCATACTATGCGTTGTGCATCTGTCCTCAGTACCAACTCACTAGCACTAAGGCTGTTGAAACTTAGGGGCACACCACCTACCAGGGGCTGGCCATTTTGCTGGGCGAGTCTCCGCTAGCCAGCCCCGTCAGGTCCCCTCCCCCCCAAATGCCACTGCCTTCATGCCGATATTTCCGTTCTTGTCATTCTCACCTTTGATATTTCCCTTCCATTATGCCCCGTTCATAAGCGTCGCGAAATTACATTTCTTCTGCCCCTTGGATCGCTTTGAATAATTTCTCAAGCGCAATCCACAATGGCCGGAATTGAGCAGCTCGAAGTTCATAGCAAGGTATGGATATCAGTACCCCTTGCCTCCAACGTGGCGCGCTCTGGTCGTCAAATCGAAATTTCTATACACGTCGCGGGGTAGAACCATAGGTCAGCTAACAGGACTTGTTCTCAAAGTCGTACATCATCCGATGGGTCAAAGTCGACGAAGGCCATACAATCTCTTGGAGTGTGCAACCGCATAAAAAGTCCATGTACGTCATTCCCCTCAAGAGCTATCAGATGAACAGCCGCCTCGGCCAAAAGCTTATGACGGCGATCTACCATGCTGCACCCTTTCGAAGATTCCTTTCTCGGCAGTGGCTATCCTCTGGTACTGACGCGCTCTCCTTCTTTCTCTCCTAGAAACTTCGGTATTGTCAAGCACCCCGGATCAGGCGGAACGAATCTTACCGCCACCCAACTCGACAACTTCAATGCCTCCACCTCTCAAACATCAGTCTCCGAAACGAAAACCAGTCGATTTGGAAAACGAGATGCGAACACAGCCCAGGAGCAACTTGCCAGCAAGGGATTCATCCCCATGAAATGGCACGGAAAATGCGAAGCGGACAAGGTTTCCATGGGCACCTACGACGTTGGCAAGGGCCAGGGCGGCATGTTCGGTTTAGTATTCGATAATACTTTCTCAAAGCAGACGTCCAAAACAGCAACATTCGTCCTCTTGACCTATCCAACCGACGCCCCTCCTCAGGGTACTCATCACCTGCCCAATATCGGTTCCAGTTCCATGGCGAGCGTCAGCAAAACCAGTCTTGGTCGCCATCAAAGCCCCCACCTCAAGGCCATTCCAAACGAATCCCTCGACAGCTTACAAAGTCACCCGGCAGTCAATGTAAAAGGAACCTCGGTATCCGGTCGGAGCGAGACGAGCCCTCTCACGTACCATGTCGGCACTTTACAGAAGCGCCGTCGCAAGAAGGGACAGGGATACGCTCGACGATTCTTCTCGCTGGACTTCTCTTCCTGCACGCTATCATACTACCATAATCGTAACTCGTCTGCCCTACGTGGCGCTATCCCGTTGAGTCTGGCAGCTATCGCGGCTGATGAGACGCGTCGTGAAATCACCATTGACTCGGGGGCTGAAATTTGGCATTTGAAAGCAGCTAATGCAAAGGAGTTTATTGACTGGGCACGAGCTTTAGAAAGGGCGAGTCGTATTGCCCGCGGTCTCGAAGACACACCGGAACACACCGGGCAGCTCCGGGTGGATACATCAGGCGCCGCCAAGTTGTCAACTGTGTTGAATATGGACGAGGAGCGCGAGTGGCAAGAGGTCGAGCTTCTCGTCAGTCGCGTCGTGGGGACGAGGGATGCTCTTCGAAGGCTTGTCAAAGATCTGGCGAGCCAACCGGCTGTGCCAAACGCTGCCCCCAATGCACCAGCTGATGCGCCTAGTGATGTAGGACTGCCTTCCCCTCCAGCCCAGGAGAAGCGTCCATTCTGGAAGCGAAAGCCGAGCTCAGCAGCTCTCATCACACAGGCCCAGACCCCTCCCTCCTCCAGCTTAGCCGTGCCTACCTTGGCTTCGACCACCACAGTGATATCCTCAAATGGAACTTCTCATCATGCCAGGAAGAAGTCGAGAAACGAAAATCACGAAGAACGATGTATGCACGATCACTGCGCCGCACTCTTGACGGATCTCGATTCTGTCGTCTCAGAATTCACATCCCTCGTCACTAGCAGCAAACGACGGCGCCGCCCCGCTCCGCTCTCCGCAGTCGATTCCCAGAGAAGCATGGAGACGGTATCCACGGCTGAATTCTTTGATGCTGAGGCGGGTGATGCTAACTCGCAGATTGTACACATCACGCAAGATGATGACGATGCCGAATCGGAAGCTGAGTTTGGATCATTTCATGACAATGGGTCCTCGGCTTCTTCAATGGACGAAGATGAAACAATCGGGCAGGACGACGCCTACCAACTATTCCCTCCGAGATTCAAAACCCTACCGCCATTCCCGATCGCCGAGACTGTAAAGCGTAGGACCACCATACCCCCCGCCACCGTCCCACCCCCTAGCCTCATCGCCTTCGTGCGGAAGAACGTTGGCAAAGATCTTAGTGCCATAAGCATGCCAGCGTCCGCCAATGAACCTCTTTCTTTGCTCCAGAAGTTTGCTGAGCAGCTTGAATATGCCGATCTTCTTGATCATGCGGCTAAAGAAAAGCTGCCGAAGGACCGCCTGCTCTATGTGACAGCATTCGCCATCTCACAACTTAGCAGTGGCCGAGCCAAGGAACGTGCTATTCGAAAACCCTACAACCCCCTTCTTGGCGAAACGTACGAGCTGGTACGCACGGAAAGCGAAGTTCCGGGAGGATTCCGGCTCCTGGTGGAAAAGATCTCGCACCGCCCAGTGCGGCTGGCAATGCAGGCAGACTCATTCTTGTGGTCTTTCACGCAGGCGCCAGCGCCTTCACAGAAGTTTTGGGGCAAGAGCGCCGAAATCACCACTGAGGGGCGGGTGCGCATTGTTCTTCGACTAGCCGACGGTACTGATGAATTTTACTCATGGAATACAGCAACCATGTTCCTCCGAAACGTGGTGATGGGTGAGAAGTATGTTGAGCCTGTGGGCGACATGAGCGTCTCAAACGAGACGACAGGCGCCCGCGCTACGGTCGAGTTCCGCACTAAGGGTATGTTTGGCGGACGTTCGGAAGACGTCCAGGTTGAGGCATACGAACCAGACGGCATGCATACAGGTTGGAGTTTGTCGGGGACTTGGACCAAGGGTCTTAGAATGGTCGAGGCGGGTCGGGGTGCAGGACAAGAGATATGGCACGTACGAGACCTCGTGCCCAATGCAGCCAACACGTACGGAATGACACAGTTTGCCGCCAGCCTCAATGAGGTGACAAAGATTGAGGAGGGCAAGCTGCCACCCACTGATAGCCGGTTGCGACCGGACCAACGTTTCGCTGAGGAGGGAGATCTTGACAGGGCAGAGACGACCAAAATGAGGCTTGAAGAGGCCCAACGCGCTCGCCGTCGTGCTCTTGAGGAGAATGGTGAAAGTCACCAGCCCCGCTGGTTTGTCAGGACTAGTACGGGGCCTGAGGGCGACGAAATCTGGAAGCTGAAGGCTGGCAAAGAGGGCTACTGGGAGGAGCGGGCAAAGGGTTCCTGGAGCGGTGTTGAGGAGATATTCAAAGAGTAAGGAAAGGCAAATAGAAGGGACTGGGTTTTGAGAAAGGGTGTTGCATTTTTAGTGCTTAATATAGAAGAGATGGGATGGGTGGCAGGGTTTTCTTTTTGGCTTCACATCTATCCCCCTCCTTTAGTCCACACACTCCAGGATAGAGCACAACTGATATCCTATCCGTAAAGCAATGAAGTTCGATTTCATGATATTGTTCAGGGCGCTCTACTAATGTTCTTATATGTTCTTATGCATTTTCCTCTCATACATACGCTATCTCTACCGAGTCCGAGCCTGCAGATCTTGGGCCGCATCCTGTCTTCAGACTGTTGCCACAACCGACGTTGAGCTAGACACTGACAATACTATAGCTCGATACTGGTATCGACAATGAATCGCTGGCCCTCACTATATTGGGCCCGTATGGGCTGGAGGAGCCTAAGAAAAGCCGGGACAAATGGTCCGTCACCGCAGCCGGGTTTGAGTGGGGTTAGGCGGGGGGGAGATCTCGGGCTGGTGTTGTAGTGGGGGATAGACACAGGGAGCTATGCATAACTGTCCCTCATTCTTCATACACGTAGTGATTCGTAATGGCGGCAACCAGACTCGCAGATGACTTAATAATCAAGCGGCCAAAACAGGGCAAAAAAAGACAGATGATACGCCGAGACACAAGATTGGTTGGGCCAGGCACATGGCATCAGGTGTGTTTTCCAGGTTTCATTTGCCCCAAAATCCAGTGGCCAGGCCCGATACATCTACGATACCCCGCACTTTTTTATTAATATTTTGTCGAAATTCTGTTGTGGGAAAAGTCAAAATACACATACATTTCTAACCGATTAAAGTGAATGCGAGTTGGTATTTCCGTAAGCATAGATTCTACATACTTGTAGAGTTGGGGCTGGTAAGAGCGGCTTGGGCATTCTTTAGGCCCCAGGGCATTCAGTTGTTTTGCCACCCACAAATCAATTACCACAACTTGAAAGACAGTCGCCTTACTTCTTAGTATTTCTTCATATTCCAACTGCTAGCCCATCTAGTGAAGTGTTCAAGTTTGTGCGAGGCTTACCACATCAATCTTCACAGCACGAGTTAGCGTCTACTACCAGTGGTACTCAATCTTTTTCAACATTCCTCCGCGACTATATATAGCAAGCCCATCCCCCTTTCCATGCCAAAGCAAAGAACGCATTTCCCAGGCATCGCCCAGGCATCGCCCAGTACCAAGTTTACGCCCTTCTAGTATCCCTATCATTCTAACTACCGAGCCCGACACTTCCCTCTGTTTCGAAGCATCTATCGCAAATCCATAGGTCCATTACGTCATCCTGCACAACTGCACAACTGCACAACTGCGTTCAGGATCCGTCAAAACCGTCGAGCAGCAGCGAGGTTCTCGTTTGGCAGCTCATCGCAAACCGTTTCGCTGGTTAGGGGCCTAGCCCTCCAAGTAGGCACCTCTTTTCGAGCGAATACATCCACACTTACCGTACATACAACATGCATGATCTGAGGCTAAAAGTCCTGCGTGAGAGCGGTAAGACGCAATCACGCAAGGCAAGGTCACGTCCCGAGTCTACGAGGGGCTCGACAACCCATACCCCGCGAAGCTCGCCTGCGACATCTCAACCGGGCAGCCGATATGCCACCGAAGACGAGGGAGAAAGCGATTCAGATGGCGACAGCCTATCCTCCAGCAACTTCTCAGAAGATCGCCTCGGCGGTGGTGACAGCTGGACAAGCTTGTTGCAGAGCCGCATCGAGGAACTTCAAGACCGAAAAAGTAGCAGTAACCAGAGCCGCGAGGAGGCCCTCGCTTCATACGTTCGTTTATTGCAGCACCACTGCGCAAACCAGATCATTGAGGGATCGGTTTCCGAGATTGTTAAGACGTGCCTACGCGGAGCCCGATCTGGCGCAAGTGCCGAGGAACAACTACAGTCTGTGCGGGCACTCTCCTTAACTATCATTACGAGCCCTTCTGAGATCAACTATTCTCAAATATCCTCGTCCCTACGCGCCATCTGTCGAGATGAGGATGGTGGAGCGCCCCAAGAGGAAGCCCTGCTAGCACTTTCCCTTGCCGCCATCTACTGCGACGCCTCCGAGCCCGAAGCCCTCGATATACTTGACTTCCTTGTCGGTATTATAGAAAGCGGTGGCTCCGCCGAGGACGGCAACTCCAATGACGACATGGTGGCCATGGCTCTACAGTGCTGGGCTTTCGTGGCTGCCCACGTCGAAGATCTCTCCTACCACGCCGGCACAGCTCTCGAAGCTTTCTCGGACCAACTAGACAGCGCCGATGTCGACATTCAAGCCTCGGCGGCCTTCAACATTGCCTTTACTTTTGAAGCTTCACGTGACAGCGAAGAAGAAACAGGCGTCCCGTTCGACTTATCCTTTGCCCCAGGGATGTTTGTCCACCGGATCAAGGAATTGTCCAAGAGCCAGTCCGTAAGATCCGTGTCGCGACGCGGCCGCCGCCAACAGAAGACAACCTTTTCCAGCGTCACTACATCACTCGAACTTGGCAAGGGCCCCGGCTACTCAACTGCAGGCCGATTTGTCGGGAACCCCCACACAGGCGGGCAAAAAATGGATTTCAGTGCCAACGAGAGCTCAAATGGCGACGGACTGCAAGAGTTTGGGTACCGCGAGAAGGTGAAACTACTGGATGGCGTCGTGGTCGTCACAACGTGGTCTCTACTGGCGCGCCTTAACATGCTACGTGATCTACTGGGAGGCGGGTTTTTGACGCATTTCTCTGAGAATGAAGTTGTACGTGATGATTTAGGAGACGCCGAGTTCGAGACTGCGGGATCTTACAAGACCGAGAAGAGGTCGTCCAGGAGGTAGCAGCAGCCTCTAGCCAAGGTCGCTTTTCTGTTGTTCGGTTTAGTTTCTAATGGAGAAGTGCCTTTCCTTTGAACAGAAACCATCTTCTTTCCGAGGGCTTGATCCAGGCCTTGATATCATGTCAATTCTTACCAGGATTTCCTATCAGTTTCTTGCATTCTGTCATTCCGGTTCATGCCACGAAATTCCCTTTTGATTTTTCATTGCGTTCTCCTTTGGGGATAGACCAGGGAGACGATAGAAATACCAAATCCCCCAGATACTGTTTTACCAAGGCGAATCTCGCCTCATACAAATCTTCGGTCAAACTTACGACTAGTACGGAGCACTCCGTACAAATTTCATCTAAATAGTCACGCCTTTATTATGAGTAATGTTGCAGTTCAAATATTAATAGTCACCTAACCAGGAATTATCATTTCCCAAATGATATTCGGAAAATCACATTGCATCGGAATCAAGCAATGATAAAATCCGGATCTTAATGACCAGAGAGAAAAAAGGATCTACATGTTCGTACTAGAAACAAATAACCAAGAACATTGTACGATCGGAACTACTCCGTACATCCCGAAGCGGCCTAAACTCAGCCTGACATGCCTTATGGGGACACGTGGAGTCCTGAGTACAAGTACCGTACCGACATGATATCAAACGAGATACTATATCAGGAATCAAAGTAGGTAATAAATAGCGCAGAGACTTATGAGGGATACCAAGATTAGAAGGTCCCATGAGGATGTTAAAGGAAGGCAAGAGAAAGGGAAGAGAAAGGGAAGAGGGATAGAATAAAGTATAACAGCAACATACCTGTCTGTATAGGACAATAACTTCTTGCTCCAATGCATGAGCTTGTTGCTGAAACCCATTATGTCAGGCCGACTGTAATCGAAAGCGTATGCCTTTCGAAGAGCAACCATGAACTCGTTAGATAGCTTAGAAGCACGAGTCGGGAACTTGAGAATATCATGGCAATGCTTAACAGAAATTGCCCCGATCAGACGAGGACGCAAGTGCTCCTTATCGCCTACCCCGGCCTCCAGCTGGCCCTCATTAAATTCACCAGCAGGTTTGAACAGGCCTTTTTCAGACCGGTTGAAACCCCAACATCCTCACACCAAAAGCCAAGGGCCATCTCAAACTTATTTGGCTGATCGTAGATACGGTTATGTTCGATGGGGGGTTGACGAATCCTCTGCGACCTCGCAACGTCGAGCACGTGAAGGTGGGAAGCATGAGCAATGTTGCAGGGGCGGTAGCAGATCTAACCACCTCTTCCTCTTCTTCAACATTGCGTCGAAAAGAATCGAAATCCTCGTTCAGAATACCAGCAGCCATCAATACTGCACCAGTGCCCATAGATGCGTCATCGTAGGGGTGGAAGATGACCGTCATTTAAAAAGCATGACATGTCATGACGAAAATAGGGGTTTGAAGCATGACTGACGGTATGACCGCTAGTAGGCACTAGTTAAAACTAGTCCTATATTGTACTAGTACTGGGCTTACTAAGTAGGTAGGTTGCGTTTCGCGTTCATAGGAGTCATACCGTGACCATTTTTTCTGAACCATGACAAGACTGTCATATGACAGACAGCCAGACAGCCTTCCACCTCTACATCCCGTAATCCGTATTCCCTCCCCCCAAAGTTTGCAATGCGTTTTCTTCTACTTTAAAACCAACCTCAAACTTCCTCAGACCTTGCAACAATCAATTCAAAATCACCGCACTCTTCTAACACGTTATGGGCCGTCGTTATGCTTACCCAAAAACGCGTACACCGCGCCCAAAAACACGCGTATCGCGCTCGCTACGCAGAATTCTTCTGACTCCTATTTCCAAGTCCTCAAGTTCGAGCAATAACGATCATGGCCAGAAAAACGATGACCGAGCAGCGCCGCCAGCAAAGCGTGCGCGTACACTATCCGCTGATGATGATGGTCTTGAGACAAACTGGTCTGAACCCAACTATGGAGACGTCATACAAAGCGCTGTGGCAGATGGCTATGAAAAAAGTCAAATGGCGCATCACATCAATGCCAACACGCGCATCGAAGATAATCAGACAACTCTTGGACTCCAGCAAGCTTTCATGAATACTGGCAATATCAGCCTTGTCAGCGATTTTTCCCAGCAGATGTCTGCCCGATCCTACCAATCGCCTTTCCTCACCAATCCTGCTACACCAGGCAGCTCTGAATCATTTCAGCCTCAATCACCGTCTCCGGTAAGTTCCCTCTTCTGCATTTCAAGTTATAGACTACCAACTAACTTCTACAGAGCAGCGCTGCGGGCTATGGATGCCCACCATCCCCGTCTGCTCCAATTGACGATGCCCAGCAAATCGTACTGTCCCCGAATCGCGAAAACCTCCGGATTCTATTAGATGGCGGAGCCAGATCCTTATCACGATTGAAAACAACGTCGACCGAAAGCGAAGAGAAAGATGAGGATTCGGGGGAGTTTTCTCGACACCAGATAGACACTCTGGATCGGGCAACTCGCATTCACCATTTCTTGTTCCACAGCAGACACTTTTGGCCTGCCATTATAAGAGAGGCATTTGGTAGTAACGCCAAATATAATCACCAGCGATACAGGAGTTCTGTTCAGAAGATTCGGGAAAATATGGCCACTTATAAGTCGCGAATGCTTCGCGCCATGGAGGGCCAACTCCGGAAACTACTGACAGCCAAGCCTGAATTGAATCATGCTTCCAAGGATGATGTTAAGGCGGAACTTTTGGGCACTTTTAATGCCGAGAAGTTCTATGAAGTGTGGTATTATATTGCCGACTACATTGATTTTGAGGGAAGCAGCGATCTTGCCAAGTATTACATGCGATCCATGTACATAAACATCGCGTTGCTTTGTCTCCCAGTGGTGAAGCTTGTGATGTCCAATGGCCAACGCGAGCTGATCACTGAAGCGCGTGAGAAGGTACAGGAGGTAAGTGGGTTTAAAGCCTGATAATTCCATGCCTTGATCAAATACGCCGACGACTTACTTAGACTCAACAGGCGTACCATTACCTTCCAACTCATAATTCTTATGACGAGGTCACGCGTCTTGAATTCTGGGAAATCGAGGAGACCAGGGGTAAAAAGCAGAGGCAGAGGGGTGAGAAGGGAAACCGCCGGAAGAGACTGCTCGATGAAGCATTTGAGGACCTCGGCGGTCCACCTCAGCCCAGAGTTCGTCGCACTATTTCCAGTTCAACTAGCAAGGAAGGCAATGCCAGCAGCGATACATAGAAAAAAAATAATTGCCTTTAACTTGCTCTGATCGCGACCAACCTTATAGTGATAGGTAGGCTCAGCTATTGTACAGTACAATAAAAGTGCGCATCCTTTGATTTAGGGGTTACAATGGGATATAAGGTAGGTTTTATAGGGAACTTGCGCAGTAAAAATAAGAGTGAAGCCCCTACAGTATAGGCCTACCAAGGTAATGTACTGCAGGTAACCTGGCTGTACTGTAATAAGTGCCTTGAAAAATGAAATGAAAAATAGGAACCTAGGTGCTTACCTAGGTAGGTTAGTTGCTTTGATCTATTAAGAACTGCGCTTAACTAAAATGGGTATAAAAACAATAGTTTATGTGCTTTCAAAAAAAAAATGCTCTACCTAACTTTTAACCAAGCATGTCGACACAATATTCATAGCAGCAGCGTGTCCACAGTATATTTCAAAATCGCCGTGTTCTCGTAAGGTAGTTTACAAACCTGGTGGATACCACTATTTTCTTTGCCGGGCCAACCACCGAGACAAGATTGACAGCTTGACGTTTTCCGACGCTTCTGTCAGCTGTCTTGTCCTGGCAACCAAGGACCTCCACCTCCCCGACAATTTTAAAAGCAAGGGTCTTGAATCCTTTGCAACGATTCGCCCACTCTTATTACTCCGTAAATTAATTCATTGCACCATGTGGAGGCTGTTGTTACTACTTGTAAACTACTTTCTACCTGTTTGGCTTGAGAAGTGTTCGACGGAGTATTGAAATGTAGTTTACGTATGTACGGAGTACACGTAATATGGAGCAATCCCACTTTCACTGGAGAACCGTTTGGCCGATTCAATGGATGTGATGAACAGGGCGGCTTGATGAGGACCACCCTGTCACCTCACGAGCGATCAGCATTGGGCTGAGGCGGAATGGACTGGCCACCCGAACCAAGTTAGGGCCTTCACAAGCCAAGCCATTCATCAATTGAGCTGGATCAAAGGGATGGACAGATAATTAAGCAAGCAGTGTCCCAATTACGCTGGCTCCAAAGAAACTGATTTAATTTTTTGTCCCTTGGGATTTTGAAACAGAAAAGTCTCGGTTGTTGGAAGACAAGCCAATCCAATTCCCGTGGAACGATATTGTGGCAAAACATTCGACCAAAAGAAAACTGTTGGACCAACAACAATGACGGATTGCTCCGGCTTTTTCCCTCTCCCTGCATCCTACATGGACCATACGTGTAAGCAGCTAAAATATCCCGATGTGTGTCTTGCTACAAGTAATATCACACCGTGAATCTGGAAAGCCATGTTGGCAAGAGAACCCTCGAGTGCAGGAGGCTCGTCTGTTCAGTCTGTTTGGGAAGTTGGGGGCGGATGCAGTTGATGGCTGCCAATCCAGCAATGGTAGCAGGCTGTGCGTCTGGAAGGATGCACCGGGCACCCACCAAGACCATGGTCGAGTGCGCATATTGCCATCCCATTGGATAGGGGTCGACAGGAACGCCACCCTGTGGACATGGCCAACTCATCAAGCTAAGCATCATGGAAGCTGACGAATGGGAACAGAGAAGTGGTGAAACAGAACGATGCAGAGAGTCTGCAGGCGAAGCCGGTTGTTTTATTCAAACTTCCTTCCTCTTTAGGTCTCTGGAGACGTGCTAACTCCATATTTTTCCGTGTACGGTAAGTGATTCTAACCACGAACCGATCACCTCCCCAAATCGATCGTTCCAAATTCTCTCTTCCACGACATCACCACATCACGAATGGCGCCTATGTCAACCAAAAATAAAAACGAAGCTGGTTTCATGATTTTAATGGCTGTATACTAATAGCCAACTATCTTATTTAGCTATGCCGAAGAGAATTTGAATAATGCTATTAACGACGTCCAAGTTGGGGTCTCTCTCCGACGCGCCTCAACGCGTTGGGGGATACCCTACGGAGTATAAATGATCATATTGACCAGCTGCTAGATCTCAATTATTGAGTGTATCTCTTCAACCCAAGAAGCCCTCCTTCTTTTGGTCATCTTCCCTGGAAAAGCGTTCAACAATAATGGTTCCCTCAAAAAAGCGATGAACTAGATCTATTACTGAGCTGGAGCAGAAATGCATCGCATCACACTGCCAGTGTCCTCAACACCGCACCAAACCACCTCAGCCAGAAGCTTGGTAACTGTCATTTACGGAGTACATACAGTTAGTACATACAAGTAAAAGGTCAGGAAAGGTTGTTGGCTGGCCCCGCTTTTTCTCTTCTGCCATCTCCTATCAAAGGCTGGCCTCCCTACCGATCGGGACGATACACTCCAGGAATCGCCAAGTGATGTATTGGAAAAAGATTGCAAAAAGGGTGTTGTTCGAAGATTACAGAGGATTATCCTCTCTTCACCCTTGGGAGGACATACCCTCTATATACATAAAGGCGCAGGGTTCTGCTTGCGTGCTCATTACAGAATTGGTATCTCACATATCAAGAGAATGGTTGGACGAATGATGAAATCGCTCTCTATTAGCTTTATTATCTTTACGGAGTATTATCAACAAATCCTAGGAGGGGTGGCTATTAGTACGTGGGTAGATCCACTTATGTCTTGAAAACAGTTGGCCTCTGGGCAATCCTCCCGCCCGCCGTCATCTTTTGGGGTATTAGTGGATTTTCCATGGTCGCCTAGTTGACTAGTGAGCCCAGTAGCTTCGATGTTAGGATTCACCAGGGACGACCGAGTGTAAACTTAGCACAGAGGATCGAGCAGCTGTCGCCCCAGTTCTAGCGATACTAGATCAGCCTAGGGTGGGTGGACCTGTGGAGCTTACGGAGTAGGTGGCAGATGTCAGTCGTTGGAAAAGTCGATAAACTTGAAGGCATTGCAGGCCTCATAGTCCGTAGCCTTGCTGCATGTCCTTTTCCGGAAACCTGTAGATATTTGTACGGTATGAACAAGAAGACCGCCATGGCAATCAAGCACTCTGTAAATATAGAGTGAGCAGTACCAGGCCTCGAAAGCCTTTCCTCTTTCTGTATTTTCTTGCAGGCCTTCCCCAGCAGGTGAGCTCGGTTAACCCTAGTTGTCTAGCTATCACAGTGATACCCTGGTCGATTGGCTCGCTAACAGCTTACGGAGTATTATCTCTATCACCTGCTCAACTCAAGTTGTGCGTGTGTGAGGCGACAGGGCGGAGTATCAAGTAAACACGGCCGACGAGACGAATTTGAAGTCCGAAAAGAGATCCTCAATAAAATACATCTGTCTACGGAGTGCAGAATGTCGACGTTGGGCAAGTACGGAGTAAATATATATCGTAATGGAGGACTAGGGTTCTCATGCGCTGGATGAGCAGACCCGGAACACCCAATTGGTCAGTCAAAATTCCGCCAGCTGATTAGTTTAGAACGGAGCCGGTGAAGAAAAATGAAAAAGAAACTTACGCCTCGTGCTGCGTTCCCCCCTGGTTGGTCGGGGCTGTGGTTGGCGCAGCAAAGGACAAGCACGCCTCACAACACACCCCTATCCTATTAATCACAGAGCCACTGAACATTACGGTGGCACACCGCTGGTCCAGTCCAAAGTAGTCCTGCTTGTCCGGCTCTGTATCTAGCTCTTCTTTCAGTATGGTCATACTCGGTGGATGAGAGTTGTCCGAATGTGTGGGTTCTCACTGGTAATTGACCAGTACGTCGTTTGCAATTGGCTGTCTGAATTTCTGTGCGAAGTAGCTCTTCGAGAGTGCCTGTTTTCACCTCGCACCCCCATTGACTGCTGCAGTTTCTATGTTCCTCGTTCTGTCCTAGGACAGTAGAAGTGAATGGCCTCGGTTCGATTCTTGATGGTGCAGGTCATTGAAAACAAGCTTCTTCAACCAAAAGACTTTCGTTATTGTGTGCTTGCCTGTATTCGTTCAATGTGTGGTGTACGTTACAAGAAAATAACGCTGTAGTACATGCGAGGTGGTCAATAATTGCTAGGGCAGTGATGCCAAAACAGGAGACAGGGACCAGCAAGGCCAGCCCAGACCAGGGGGGGCAAGAGCCACCCAACACACCCAAACATTCCCCCCCCCCTCCTAAATGTTTTTTCCCTTTTCCATCCCCGCCACCTCCAAACTCACACCATTCACCTCTCACCAACCTTTTTTTGCCTGCATTAATCACGGCAACCACAAGCGGAAAGTTGTTTAGTCCTGCAAACGCCTTGCATTGTTGGTGTAAACCAGAACACTCAAAGTATCCTTTTTTTTTTTTGCCCATCTTGGGCCACTAGCGAAATCACCTTCGCCTTCTTAGCTCAATTGCCCAGAGTCAATGGCCTACGTCACGGGGAGCTTTGGTTTCCGTCTACCATAGTTCCCTCGGGCCCCCAAATCCCACGATGGGCCTGGAGTCCAAGAAGCCCCCTCCCCTCCCAGCACCTACCGAATCCGAGTCCATCATCACAGGTACGGAACTCACGGCCGATGATTCGAAGCCTTCTGACGAACGATCGTCTTATTCCCTTCCCGAAGACGGCACCCCGATTACGATAAAGACCCGCTCCCATCGCCCTAACCATTCCCGCACCTCTCTACTTATCGAATATTTCGAAGGCGGTCGCGACGACTCTACATCGCCCGCCCTGGAGGGACGTCGACCAAGCGTTCATATCCGGGTTACGCCTTCCAAAAAGAGCAAAGGCGACCGGCTCCTCATCACGGAGTCCAAGTCATCTCGCAAGGTATCGGCAGGCCGGCGGGCCACCGCCTCGCCGATTGCCGCCCAATTCGCCTCTCTTTCTGAGCCCAACGAAGCCGGGGCCGACGATGCAAAGAGCATGAACTCCTATGCCTCTGCTACCGAAGAGTCTAATGTCTCCAGAAACCCCATTGATATTGGTATCGACCTTGAGCGATCCGCTCGAAGACGCCGGCCCGCCAGCCCTTTGATTCCTCCTTCTGACAGTAAAGTCTCGTACCTCCCACCTGTCGATATGTCCGAGGTTTCTGCCATGCCTTCAGACAGCTTCCTAGATGGCTCAGGCCCCACGAGAACTTTGGAATCATCCCACACCAAGAGCCCGGTTCCTCGTGAACGCGATGCGAACCTTAAAAGTGCAAAGGCTCGGGCTTCAACTCGTGATCGTGCCAAGATCTCTTCCACGGATAAATCAAGAGATTCAAAAGAGAAAGACCGCCACCATCGTCCTAGCAAAAGTCGCACTGGCAGTGCTGGTGATAAGGAGAACGCTAGTGCAACCTCGACCCGACGCCGATCCAGCCGAAGCCATGCGCCGCAGGATTCTGTTGTTTCTGCGGTCGAATCATCTGTTGTTTCTGGAAGCCAGCGCTCCGTAGACCAATCGTCTGTACGCTCTGGGAACTCGTCCAAGGTATCTATCAATAATCCTAAGCTCTTGGATGCTGTCGAGGATGCCATTCGCCGTCTCATTCTTCCAGAGTTAGCCACGTTAAGGAGGGAGACCAGCCGTCGAGAAGGTCGTCGCAGCTCAAACTCATCGGTCACGTCTTTGTCGCGAGAAGAATTGTCATCAGAACGTCGACGTTCCTCGGGTGGCCATCGCGAGGGTTCACGATACAGAGAAAAGCGTGAACACCACCACGAGAGCAACCGCCATTATGCTGATTCTCCCCACAGTTTCGATCATGAGTCGATGGACGGCTCATCGATTCGAGACGCGGGCTCTAGGACACCCCACAGAAGCGGTGAGCGCCTGAAGGCGGCAGCGGGTGGTGCCGCTGCCGCTGCTGTGGCCGGTGGTCTACTGGCAACAGCGATGAAAGACAAGACTGGCTCTCCTTCAGTGGATAGCGAAAGGCGGCGCACTCGCGCTGAACATCTACGTGCTTCTACAGCTAGCCGGGACAGCGATGTCTATTCGGAAGACCTAGACGGCATCGATGACCACGACTTGCCAAGCATGCCCGTGCCCTTGCCGCTGATGAGTGAAGTAAATCCTTCAGAAGTGACCAGGACTTCAATTCTTTCGGCCGAGTCGGACCGCCCTCATTCCGCTACGGAGGAACGTAGCCCGGGACAGGGAGTTGCCCAACGTGGTGGCAGTGCGTCTGGTACCTCGACGCCCACCCCAACAAAGGCACCGGATACCCTACAACACTCACTCCACACTCTTCATGCAAACGTGTCGCATGGAGACTTGAGGGCTCTGCCCCGAGGAGACAAGCTGGATGAGCGCCCTGTGCTAGGTACGAACGACCAAGTTGGCGAATACAACCGGGTCCCTGTCCCGTCCGCACCCGAATACGATGACGAGGAGTACGACGACGGATCATATATGGACCCGTCCTATGACTACTACAATACGCAGGATGTGCCGCCCCCTCTCAAGTATGTTCCGTACCAACCCGAGCGTCGAGGCTTAAGCCCTATCTACAGTGTCTCTGGTTATACAGAAGGCGGTAGCGAGGCCGCTCAAGGAAACCAACGCGATTCGCGCGCGACCCATGCCTCTTACCCTGAGTCACTCGACAGATCGCCGTGTCCGGAAGGATCAGCTCGGTCTCCCGGGTCCGCCCTCAGCAATACGAGGAGTCGGGAATTCGACCATCGAAGTGAGAGAAGCCTACGGAGCTCGGACGCCGACCCTTACCAGAACCCCGCTTACCGAGAAGGCGATATGGAGTCAGACCATCAAGCTGTGCGGGGTGTTGGCGCAAGCCCAAACCTTGTTCATGTTCCTTTTGGTGTCGAGTCAAACGTGGCTTCGCTTGTCGACGGCTCTATGTTGGAGCAGTCGGTCCTCACCGGTTCTGGCTATGAGCCAGGAGCGAGGGACTCTGTAGCATCATACGACGACTACTCTCGCACCCAAAGCGGAGGGCCAAACTTGAGCCCAACAAAACGGTCTGTTGATGGAAACCAGCGTGGACTCGAACAGGATCGCGATGGAACGCCATTGTCTCGCCGTAGCCACCAATCTCGAGAGTTTGCGGAAGAGTACGACATTGACGAGTACGGCCGAAAAGTCCCTAGGGCCCAGCACCGGCAATCCGCCACAGGGTCTGACGAAGTTATTGCCTCTGCAGTTGGCGCTGCCGCAGCTGCCCTCAAGGCTGCTAAGGACAGGCAGGCAGCAGAATACGATGCTGACGCGGGCGAATTTGTTCCCGCGGGCGTGGCAAGAAATAGATCCTTCAAGGAGCGCACTCTAGCTGGCCACAAACCGGCCAACACCCCGACTCATAGCGTTGACAGATTGGTCCTTGATGACGCCCCAAAGTTTGGCGCTAGTGGCTTACCAGACTTGAACAATCCTATGCCTGAAATCGGCTTCATGGAGGAGTCTGATACTCAATCCAATCGGTCCATTGTACGTGATCGTCTTGACGGAGAGGATGCCGAACCTCATGAAGAATGGCAACGTAACGCGACACCGACGCAGCGATCTGTTGACTCATTTCAGCCTCCGCCTGGATATCATTCGGCCGACAAGGCTGCTAACAGTAGTGGCCGAGGTCTTGGTATCACTGAAGCTACAGGAGCTGCGGCACTCAGCGCCGCCATGATGGGTATAACGCATAGTAGGCAAGCAAGCCGAAGCCAGGAGCAGGACGAGGAGTGGCACAGGGACTCTGATGATCGCAAGCGAGATACTCTCATCACAAATCCTTATGAAGGGACCAGCCCTGTTGTAGTACCTGGCCTGGGCGGCACTATTCTCGCCACTCCTCGTGATTTTAACCACGGCTATGATAGTGCAACCCCGCCAGCGATTGTCGGGCCAAGTAACGATGAGGGCTATGAAACGCAAGGCCCCAATGCCGACTACCAACAGAAAGATGTTGACATGCCAAATCAACCGGCTTTCGGCCAGGTTGAAGATCCCTTCTATGTTCCAAAGGGCCACACACGACATCTAAGCGGGATGTCACATGGAATGGCCACTCCGTTCTACGACGCCGCAACAGGCGGTGGAATTGATAGAATCGAAAATAAGGATATCATTGCCCTCATGCAAGAGGTAAGTTGAGTCATGGACCGTGCTTCGCTTCTCGGCTAATTTCGTTTGTCGTATAGTTAATTGCCCGCGATGCGAAGCGCGATGCTCGGGATACGGAGCTTGCTCAGACCGTCATGTTTGTGGTACAGGAGCTCCGTTCCGGTCTCCAGAATGTTGAGGATAGGATCAAGAGATCAGAAAGTAATGTTCTAGACGAGGTTGTCGAGTCAGAGAAGAACGTGATCAAAGCGATCGGGGGTCCAAGGCCGTATCCGGGCAGCAGCGTCGCCCGGTCCCTCCAAGGAGGTTCTCAGTCGGGCGCAATCGATGACTATGCGGTTAAGAAAGGCAATTTCATCAAGCGGGCCCTCAAGGGTCTACGTACCAGCGGGACTAACGATCTCACGCGAATTGAAGACATGCTTCTCACCCTTCTCCAAGAAGTAGATGTCTTGAAAGCCCAAACAGCTCCATCTAAGTCGTCTGCTGCAAACCCCTCGTACGACAATCTCCCCAGCAGAGGAGGCGACCCCCTAGACCAGGATGCAGGCTACGAACCGGACGGTCGCGCGGATGCTTCTATCGCAAGCCACCCTAGTCAGTCAGTAGGCCACATTTCAGGCAGGCCACAGTCCCGTGGTGCATCCTCGATGAGACTCGGGTATGAACGAAAATTCTCGGACCACCGCATCAGCACTGTTCACGAAGCCCCGGAGCAAGAGCAAGACCATACTCTCGACGACGATGAACACCTTAGCACGCATTATGGTCAACGAGATCTCTTGTCGCCCGGGCACAACCAGGCAACGCAGAGGGCAGGCTCCGTACCCCTGGACACGCCACCAAGAGCCCCAACGGGGGCCCAAGTATCGTCACATAGTAGCGAAAACACGCCCAAAACCGACAAGTCGAGGAAACATAAATCTAGTGGGTCGTCTGGTTTTATTCCTAAGGTTTCCCGCTGGTCTGAGACCACAGCCTCTAGTGTAGGAAGAATCTTCCGCTCGGGGGGACGAAAAGAACGAGACGGCGACTTTTCGCCTCAATCGCCAAGGGCGCCGTCCCGGTCGGGGTCCGAACTAGGACAGTATGCCGACTACCAGGCTACCGATCCCTATGGCGATGACAAGCTTCACTCTGGCTTTTCTGACACCAACTTGCCGTCTGGTCATACCCTCGACCTAGAACCACCAACGGGCATGTTCACGACACCCGAGGATCCAAAGTACAAAGCTCATCGGGACTCTCTGAATCTTCAGCACCCGCAGCCACGTGCAGGACAAACTGAGCGTTTCAAGGCAAACTTGGAATCGCAGGCTCATCAGTTTGAAACGCCGGCTACTCCACGATCGGCAGACTGGGCAGGATCCTCTGCCAGCCTCCACAGATATCAACAAGAAGCTACCCACTACGACGAGGGACGCTTCTGGGCATCGTCTCCTGCAGGAGCCCCTCCACGGCCACCTAAGGAGCCTATCGACACGACTCCACGCCATAGCACGCCCGCAAGAGGATCACGCCTCGCAAAGGTTCAAAAGTCAAGTCCCCTTCCTCACCAAAGCATGGAAAGTGGTTATTATACTGGCACTGCCACCCACACCAACTACACGGGCAGTCCCAAGCTTGAAAACCGAAATCTCAGCGGAGCGCTTGGCGTTCCCACTCGACGTCCCAGTGGACCACGTGCGATGACACCCAAGAGTGCAGACGAGGAAGCTTCCCGTGAAGAGCGACGACGAAAGAGAGGTAAGATTCTACCGTCACTGTAGTTATTGTCTCAATCGTGCTCCGTTTTTTTCTTCTTAGTGGCTAACGGTTTTATGTTAGACACTTTTGGCTCCATCGCAAGTGACAATGCAACCTATTGAATATCTAAGGAATCTGAGTCGACAGCCTGTTATGTAACGCGTATTTAATTTGTGTCTCCTATTTCTTCACAAGCTCGCCGTGAATTTGCCTTTCTAGTATATCCCGAAAATTGTCTACCGAAGAGTGTTGAACGACGGCATTTTCTTACAACCTATCTTTTCATACGGCGCAGGACTTTCCCACCTTTCGGGCATATCTTCACGACATGAAGTGTTTTTTTTTTTTTTTTTTGTTTTTTCATTCGTTCTGTATAGACTGGCAACGGTGTCCAATCAAGCCAGTTGAATGTCTTTTTTTAGAACGATTTCAGTCGGGGTGATGATTATGGAAGGCAGGTTTTGAGAGAGGGAAGGAGAACCGGAAGGGGCACAACAGCTCTTCAACGATAGGAGAACAACATGGTCTTTCTTGTTTCTCGCACGGCGCTATTTGTCTCGTTCTTATGTTTCTTCGACTCTTTTTTTTCCTGGTTATCTCCTACCCATTCCCGCCGTTTGCATTTTCTTCGTGACGACTTACGATGCCCGCCTCAAAACGGAGATAGCAAAAGAGTTGATGTTATTAGAGAGTTTTTTTTTGCCGTTTTGTTTTTCTTGCCGTTTTGTTTTCTCGAGATTCTCCCAGGGATTGTCGTTGTTTTCTCTACCTTTGGTTGTCTCTATTATTTAATTACATCTTCTTGTGCTTGTCTCAGCACCGCATGCCCCTTATTGTTCCAATGTATACTCTCCCGTGCTATTTCGTCTTACATCAATGCAAAGGAATCGAGCAGTGGGAAAAAAAAAGGCTCACGAACTTATTAGTTCAAATCCTTTGGGAATATATCGGGGAAGGTGAAATGCCAAATCATGTTACACGACCAAACGCCTGCTAAACCCATGAAAACGATTGACGATTCTAGATACCACAGTGTTCGGAGTCCCCATCTCCAAACCTTTCTCGGTAGGTAATCTTGGGGCCCCAAGGCGTACAAGCCTACTCTCTCCTCACATCCTTTGCGGGGGTAGTAGAGTACGAGATGGGAGCTGGACTAAAGACGTAGAAGTCGAAGGTTCATTCCCATATGACCCGTATTCCGGAGGTGCCCCTAGTGGAATGACCGTGCTCTGCTGATTCTCTAGCTTCTTCGCGTTCGGATTGTAGGGAGGTGGTGCTTCCCCGAGCTCGTTGAATCCCTCCTCCCGCTCGGATCGAGGCGGCCCGACTACTGAAATCCAGTTTGATGTTTGGGATGGGTGTACACGGGCGGGTGTGATGAGCCATGGTACTCCTTGTCGTCCGTACATAGATCGTCTTGGCTCCGAAGTTGGACCTGGGGGCGGCCATAATCCTGAGCTGCGAAGTTTCCGTCTTCGGCGTAGTTGAACGGTGAGAGCAGTGGCAATGGCAAGGACGAAAATGCCTATTGGGACAAGAATCCAGCCAACAGAGGCCTTTGACCAGCCCTCGGCCGACATAATATAAACAGCCAGTCCCAGACGGTTCAATCAACAAATAGTTCTCTTCGGCTGAGCCCAACAGGTGCAAGTGAATTAATACTCGTAAAAGAGGTCGGATCCCAGGTCGTCGCGGAAATTGAAATGGTTTGTCCAATGAAGACAGAATTAATGCAGTATCCAAGAATATGGTTTTGAAGTAATGATCGTGTTTTGTAGGATGTATGAAGTAGCGGTGGAGGGACAATTTTGATCAAATGCCGTGAGTAAAATGAACGACACGGCAAACCTTCTTATGAGCGAGAAGTCGCTATTCAGAAGGGGAAAGATTCGCGATGGCAACAGTCGGTAGACTAGAAGCTACCAAAGCCACAAGTCCGGGATCAACTGTGTTTGACAGTATCATGAAACCATCCTGTGTAGCACGTCAGTTTTGCTAAGAGGAATAGTTCGGCTCGAGAGCATAGGGGCATATTGGGATTGTAATAAATAAATAACTCTCAGAAAGATGCAGACTAAGTAGACTTTGGGGGGGAGGGGGAGGGTGATATGCATTTGCACTGCTTGGCAAGTGCTTGTTTGTGATGGAGGCTAAGTGGCCAAGAGCGGAGAATACAACTATCATGGAACTCGAGACCGATTCCTATCGTGAAAGCCAGCCACACTGAGAACTTGGTCGACAAGTACATCTGCAGGATACCATGATTTAAGAGGCGCCGCTACATTAGCGGTTGCGAATGGGGGGCATTACCAATATAGATAGGTAAGGGGCATGTGCGACTTGCAAGCATCTCATGATGCTTAGCCTGTTCCTTGGCATGAACCCATGCTTACATGCCAATACTTGTCCCCGATTCTGTCATTGACAAGGAAAATCTCCGTCGCAGGGGAAAAAAGACGATTATAAAACCTGGAGTAGGCAAAGGACGTGGATAGCAAAAGACCGGTGCTTGTCTCACTTACTGGACGGTTTTGGATAACAGTTAATCCAAGGTTGGTAGGCCACGAACAAGATTGGAAAAAGTTTGATATTCGAGTTTTTTATCGTTTATTTTTTTTTTCTGTCGGTACGCAAGGAGAGTAAATGAAAGTAGGATGTATCAATCATAGGCTCCATAGGAGAATTGTCGTCAGAACTGGTGGCAGATATTATCACCTGAGGTTTTGAGTTGAAAAAGAGTGAGAATAGTGGTTTTTGGGACGCTCTAGACAGGGACTGGAATTGGATACTCCCCAGGAGGAGTAGGTGGGATTAGGGCCCGAGATAGAGATAGAGCGGCGTCATGGTTTGGCAAGTGAAGCTTACTTGGCTCGTGGCCAACAGGAATGGAGTGATAGCAAAGAAGATACGATCAAAGGGGCAAAGGGGGAGGGAAAAACAAACAGAGAGGGAACTAATTAGGGAGCCCGAACAAGGAAATAGAAGAGATCGAAGAGGGAAAGAAGCAATCAGCAATCAGCAACCAGGTCGATTTATGCCTCCTTCCTGTATTCAAAAATTCAAAAGCTGACTTGCAACTTCCGCCAACGTCAAGTTCCAATGTGGGGGCCGAAAAGATAAATGCTCTCTCGTATATCCAGCTTTGTTGTTGAACACTGCGTCCCAGCAACTCGTGTAGTGTACTCCATCTCCGATATCAAGCAGCCGTCCATAAGAGCAAAAACACCGCTCTTCCAAGTACATCGATTCACCTCCCGAGGTCTCTGTGTTAGCCCAGGTCTCAGGCCTCGGCGTGTCTACCAATGGAACGGAGAATGGGGGTAGGGAGAAGCCACGAAGAAGGTCGCCAAAAGAACATAAAGCAGGGGAAGGGCAAAAAAGGTCAAACCAAGGCAAATAAAGGATTATCTTGTCTTACATTCAAGAGATCTTAGTTACTTGACGCTACACATGCTTGTACGGAGTAGACTCGATCTCGCACAAACTAATTGAATCCGTTGCCTACTCGATGAGCAGGCGTTCCCAAGGTCTACCATTTTACAGCAGTCGATACGCATAGCTTCTGAGAGAGAATTGTCCATGTCTGGACAGATAAAAGAAAATTTTTTACCGGACATCCGCCCGGCGACATGCGAGCGATAACAGACAGATAGTAATAGCAACCAGGGCAGGATGAAGCAGTGTATCCCAGTGGCGCCATCGAGACCCAGACAGTGTCTCGTCCTATCGCTTGTTTCGGCTCACACCACTGGCTTACATGTCTCGGATATTATTACTCCATCAAAATCGACCTTGCTTTGGTTACCGGTTGGAATCGCCAGGGCAATCAGTTTAATGTCGTTTTCCTATTTGCAAGTAATACCAGTAGTGAGTGGGCTGGTTTAACCTGAAAAGATGGGCTTGGGCTGGGCAAACCAGTTACAATCTCGAAATCGACTTGTGTGTTTACCCTCTGTCCCTTTGCTATTTGTAGCCCAGGCGGAACAAGCCGCTGTGCTTTAGTTATTGGGTCGATCGCTGTTGCATTCTATGTCTTGCCTGCCATTATTGGCAATAACTGGGAACTTTGGGTGGATGGTGATGGCATGCGTTGAAATTACCCAACTGAGTTTCTCGGCTTCAGTGGACAGACATTTATTACTAAATAATTGCGTGGGCGTCTGGTCCGTCCAGTGAGCAGTGGAGGGGTCAAGGTGTACGTACTCCGTACTCGTAGGGTAGCCCCACTCACTAATATTGAATACTCATCATACTCCGTACAAGTACTTCCAGACCAAGGCCGACAATCCAACTCTTCACACACTCATCCACCATCAGTCACAATGCCTCGTGCAATCAGAGGTAAGACCCGTCCCGTCTCCCTGAACTCATCGTACAGGTCAACTCCCGCCTCTTTTCTTTCAAAGAGTTCGTCAGATGAGTTTTCTGGCTGACCTTCGCCTGGAATACGGAGGATGAGGATGGGTCTTGAGCAGCCCTGGGTAAGAGTAGCTTTCAAGGTGCAAACGTGAACAAAGTCCCTGGGCTGCCAGACAACCCTATCCTTCATCTCCCGTGTATTTATATTGTCTCGTAATAGGTGTCCTGGTCGAGTGCGACCCTTCTATCAAGTCCATTATCGTCAGTATCGACAGCGAGAATCATGATTTCATCATTGAAGACCTTGATGACCAACGAGTTGTCGTGAAGGAAAATATGGTTGCTCTTTTGAAATCTAAGCTGGACAGCGTATGTTAAACCCTCTTATCAATAACTCGCCCCCTCCCATAGCCATCATCCTATCACCTATCCGTGTTCGACTGCATCCCTAAAGCCACTGACTTACCCAACCCTCGGTTGCTGTGGAATCCCGATCTAACACATTCTCCTTGAAGCGGTTACGAGAGACGCAGCAAGCCCCAGATGACTCTGCCTCTGAATAAAGGAGAGAATTTCAGCCACGTCTTTTTACCCAAGGGACCAGGACATTCCAAAAAGGAGGTGCGGAAGACGGCTACAATCTTTTCCCGCACACACAATTATCAACTGGGACTGCTTTTCAACCCCCCACCTACTGTCATGGTAAATCCCATCACCAGTCAACCTAACCGCAAATTCGTGTGTGGCATTCGATGGGCATCCGCGAGGAGTCGATTCGCGGTAAAACCTTTATGCCGCACGATTATCCCTATTTCGTGGGAAACGAGTGAGGGGATTACGAGGGCTGGTTCAGAAACATGAGATGGGTGAAACGGTCAAGGAATGCCGTTGGGCCTTTTTCTTTCTCTTAAGGGAAATATACACTATCTCAGGAATGGATGGACTGGGGATATTGCGATCGCTTCTTTCCTCGATGGCATGGATTAAACCCGAATCCGCCCTCCAGATAGAAATTCAAAATGCATAGACTCGTATGGCCCAGTCTGTTTTGACGACAAGGCTGATGATAATCTCGCCCCTGTAAAAATTATTGTACATTGACATTTCCCAGGCCAAATACCTCCTTGTGGCTCGAGCAGCCTAGCAGATTATCACCGGCTTATAACTTCTCGAAAGTGGGCTTCTTCTTGGACATGGCAGCGGATATCGAAGACGCAAAGTCGTCGGCCTGGATAGCAGCCGAGTTCCAAACCGCCGTGTAACGAAGACCTAGGAGAAAGACGTTAAAAATTTCACATTCTTTTACTCCCACTAAAAGCGAAAATACTTTGAGGAAAGGAGGAGAGGAAAGGAGGAGAGGAAAGGAGGAAAGGAGGAAATGAGGAAAAGAGGAAGAGGAAGTAAACATACTGTCGCTAACAGAATTGTTCTTTGCGTGGTTCAAAATATCCTTAGTCCCCTGCACAGCAACAGGACTTTTGGACGCAATAAGCGCGGCCAACGAAACCGCCGCCCCAACAGCCTCCTTCTTCCCAGGCAACGAGCGGCTCGCAAGTCCGACGCGCACAGCTTCCTCGGCGCCGAACTCGCGCGCCGTCAAACAGACCTCCTTGACCCACGAAGTCGAACCGACGATGCGGGGGAGACGCGAGAGCGAGCCTATGTCGGCGGCCATGCCGATGTCGACTTCTTTTACGGAGAGGCGGGCGTTGTCGGCGCAGATGCGGATGTCGGCGCATGCTGCTATGTCTATTGCTAGGCCGTAGCATATTCCGTGGAGTACCACGATGACAGCTATTGTTGTTGGAAATTCCGCACCTACAGAACATGAAAGGGGGAGGGGGGAAGGGAAAACTTACGTTTCTCACACTCCTCAATCTTGGAAATGCACCCTTGAAAACTCAAAATAGTTCTCCTCAAAGCCCAAGCCTTCCGTCCCACATCCTGGGACCCAGAAGGCGAACCGGAAAGCTCCTTCCCCGCCGTAACGACGTCCAGTCCCGAAGAGAAACCCTTCTCGCCGGCACCCGAAAGCACAATGGATCGAATGTCCGGGTCCGAGGACAAGTGCGTGAAGATTTCGCCGAGCTCCTTCCACATTGGGGGGGTAAAGGCGTTTATGTGGGAGGGGCGGTTGATTTCTACGTGGGCGACGAAGGGGGAGGGTGTTGAGACTGTGAAGTCTTGGAAGGTAGTCTTTGAGATGGGAATTTTGGAAGCCATTTTGATGATTTTGGCGGGTTTCTCTTTTCAAGTCCTTTCTTTGGATTGTGACGGCGGTTTGGTATATCACAAGATCTATGTCTAGTGACAGGGCGGGCAGCTTCAGTATCTCTTAACAACTTGTCTTACAGGTTTCGAACGGACCGAAGAGAAGAGTGTATGATGGAAAGGTCCAGCTCTCCGAGTGAAGGCAACTGGGTTTCTAAATAAAATGAAAACTGGCTGCTTCGATTATCCGGAGAGGTGGAAAGTCTTGTGTGTAGAAGCTCGAGAGGCTTCCCCGGACTGTGGAATCATAGCTGAGGTCTCCACATATGCCGAGGTTGACGACCCCACCACTACAACCTCCAATACACATGTCAAAAGGATTGACGAGTCCATTGAAAAGCCTCTAGCCAAGGATTCAAATTACACATACTTCAAGGTCTTCTGGCATTAACAAAATGTTGCAGTGGACCCTCAAAAAGGAAAATTTTTTTTTTTCAAGTCAAGGAAACAGAGAGAGAATGAATAGACACCCAAAGCATAAAGACCGAGTCCCTCCAAGTATGAATGATATCTTCAAAAAGTAACACAAAAAAGTAAACATTCTACCAGGGTCAATTACCCCAAAAACCAAATACACTCTACGCTCGCCTTCCGAGTCGAGAGTTCCAAGTCAACCCTTCACCAATATCTCAAAATTAAAGGAACAGGGTACCGAAAAGAGTGAAGCCGAGAGTGGTGGCGCTGGCGAGGACAGGAGCCCAGCTCGCGGCGCCGAAATGGGACATGGCACCCGAGTCGTCCGACGACGACGAGTTCGAACTGCCATCGGCAGTAAGGTTGGTGGCACTGAGGCCAGAATCGCCGTTGGTCTGCGAGCCAGGTCCATCAAAGCCAAGAGCTTTACCGGCACCGTTCTTCATGTAAGTCTCAGCCTCGGTGGGCATAGCAGGCACGACATCGGGGTCAACCTCCCAAACCGAATCTCGGGTGGGGCAAGGAACAGAATTGGTTGTGGTGGCAGCACCGCCATTGCCGGTAGGCGCGGGGTACTCGGAAAGGGCAGACTCAAGAGCGGCGAACTCGGGAAGCTCCTCGACGGTGCTACCGTTGATGTTGACGATACCGAAACCGTTGCCCTCCATCGAGTACTCGTACATGAGACCACCAGAGTAAACGCTCGTCATCTGGTCGCTCATCAAAGCCTGAATCTCACGAAAGTCACGTCCGTTGGTGGTGCAACCGTACTCCGAGAGGCTGAAGGTGTTCTGTTAGTTTTTCAACTACAACAGACACCCGCTATATATAAAACTTTAAAAACAAAAGGCAACTTACAAAATGGGAATACCGTAGCCGGTAAAGTTCTGGACCTTCTGGTCCCAGCCGGCAGTCTTAAAGTCCGACTTGCACCAAGAATAGTCGTTCTGCATACCACATGATTAGCGGAAAGTTTCTCTTTCAAAGGCGCCCGCATACGCATATGCACCCAGCACTTTGCAGCGCTGAAATCAGTACGAGGGTAGAGCACTTACGAAAGCGAAGAAGTCGCTTCGGACGTCATCACCACCACAGTTCATGTAATGGGCGGTCTGCATACGGTTCTCCGACACGTCGGCGGCGGAGTAGCCGACAGGGACGGCGCGGTAGTTGCGGGCCTTGATGTAGTTGCGGATATCACGAGTCACAGCCTTGACGTAAGGAGCACTGATGGTGGTACCGGGCTCCTCGTTGATTACCTCATTTCCGGAGAAGAAGGCGAGAACGTTGTCGTAGTTGACGAAGGCATCGACGGTTGCGAAAATGTTCTGGAGATAAGCAGCGTTGTACGAAAGGTAGGGGTCGGCACGGTTGATCGAGTACTTGGGGGTGTTGAGGTCGAGAACAAGGTAGATGCCAGCATCGTCGAGGGCCTTCATGCAGACGTCGTGGCTCAACGAGTTGTCAACCATGTAGACACGGATCGTGTTGACGCCGAGCTCCTTAAACTTGGGGATATCTCGCAGGCAAGTGTCGGAATCAGCGAGAGGGTCGATTTCACTGGAGGAACCACCGGGCTGGTAGTCGATACCACGGACGTAGAAACGGCTATTGCCAGACCAGAAAGCTGTCGAGTGTGGTTAGCACGCGATCGAGGTAAAGAATGCGTAGCTAATGCGCGGCATGGAAGAGATATCAATCGGCGTTCGTCCTATGCTCGACATTTCCCAACCGGAGAGTGTGCACAATCCGTATCACAAGAGACTTACCAGTTCCTGAGGCGGTGATGGCGGGGAGACTGTCAGCTCGGCGAGGGAGCTCCTTTTCGGTCCTGGTGGGAGTAGCGCTCACGGAGGAGAGGGCCGCAACGGCGGCGAGAAAGCTGAAAGATCGCATTTTGAGTATATCGTGGGAATTGTTGTACCGGAGAGGGCTCGTGGGAAATTTCCTGACGTCCGGAAACTTTTTTGTTGGATAAGATTTTTTTTCCCTTGGCTCTGACGCGTCACCAGAATCAGTCCCACCTTCTTTAAGGAAAGCAGCGAAGAAGACTCAAAAAAATTAGTTTTTTCAAGAAAAAAAAAAACAGAAAAGACTTCAAAGATTGAAGAAGTAACAGCCCAACAACGAGAGACTTGGGCAAGATCCAAATACAAAACACTAGAGTAATAAAATAGAAAGTGGGATGGTGCAGGTTTGAGACGTGTGAAAGAGATGAGAACGAAAGGGGCGGCAGAGGCTATTATTAACTGTCCAGATCTGTCTCTAGCGAGTGGATTTCAAGTTTGGGGTAAGATGCTTCGGGAGCGCTGGGGGTGCGTGGAAGTTCAGGGGTCTATTCATGGTACATTGTACTGATATTCTAGTGCATTTGTCAGTATAATATAGGTATAGTGTACCTCATATCTCAAATACGAGGCGATCAGGCACTGAGGGGACATTACGATGTGCCAGGAACAGTACGCACTGTACGGAGTAGTAGCAATAGCTGCTAGGAGAGGTACGGAGTACGCCTTGCACGTAGTACTCCGTACCCTAGTACACGATCCATACAGTGTGGCACCGGTGGATCCTCCAGATTTAAACTAGTAGTATGTAGTAGTAATATCAAATGAGATGCTCCCGTTCTGATTTTACTCCGTATCAATGGCTCTGGTGGACGGTGGACCAGAAGTAACTTTCGACTTTTGTGTACTCCGTACGGAATACTACTCGAAATTGGTGTTCTTGTGTATTTGAATCGAGCACTGGAAAGGGTGTCCGTCTGAAAACCAGAGACTGGCCAGCCCCCAGAGTGTCTCTCCCTTTTTTGACGTTTCCCAAATGGGCTGTCACTTGGGACATGTTGGATTTCGTCGCTCAAATTGGACCACGCAAACCCTTTGCAAAAATAGCAAACATTTCAATCTCCTCCGTCCTTGTTTTCCAAGGTTGGAGGGAACTAATCAAAAGTGCGGAATATTATTACTAGTACTAATTACTCCGTACTAGTAGTTTACTACTACTACTCCCCCCTGTCCCTGTTAGGAGAAGGGATATGCAACGGATCAACCCCCAACTCCGTAGAAATAAATTCCTTCCCTTCACTTTCCACTTGCCACCGAAGAGACAGGGAAGGATACACAGAAATGTTCTCATGTTGCAGGGCCTGGGCACTCGCCATTGTAGTTTACAAGTAAACTACGGAGTATTAGTATCGAACAATCATGCTGATTTGATGGGTTTCGCAACCAACCACCGCCTCGCATTGTGCTAACTTTACCAAGAAACTTTGCAATCAGCGAGAATCAGGCTCATCGTTGGATTGTTTTTGTTTTGTTTTACGTATGCACTCTGTTCTCCCCCTCCAACCTCCATTTTAGAGTCCCCATCGACAAACTGTACAGCCACACAATACTTCGCACGCGCAATTTCGCTATGTCATTGACGCGCACCAGCCAGACCCCACCAGAAAGGGGGCAGGCTGTTCTAAAGTCTTGTTTGCAGTACGGAGTACTTTTCCAATTACATAAGATGTGCAATGTAGTACGGAGTAAACTAGTTTAAAATACAGAGTACGGAGTACTCCGTAGTACTTGTACTCTGTGGAGATAATTTGCACTCGTTCGTGGCGATCCGCTGGTTGGTTTAGGGGCCCTAGCATTTCAAGCAAATGTGAAGCAGCCGGCGCAAGCCTTCGTCGCCACCTCTGACTGGCCCTTGGTCTATCTTGGCCACCATCTTGGCCGTCCCTTCAATCTGCTCCCTCAGAAATACGAGTACAAATGAATAAATGCTCCCCGTGTCTTGCCTAAATCAGGCTTGACCTCTCCAATTACCATTTCTAGGCGAGCGCCCGTTCATTGACATCATCTAGTCGTCCCTCGCAGCTTCTGCTTACCAGAAAAACAAAACAGACCACCTTTATGAGGGGAAGGGTGGCAAACAGCTAACTTATTCCCTACGTCCAGAAATGAGCACGGGCCAAGAAGGAAGTCCTTTTCAGGTCTACCGCAGCGAATCCGCCATCTTGGCATCACCAGAACAGGCACCACAGCGGCAGGGAAAGGCCAGCAATGGGCAATATCGTTGTCCGTGATGATTTTCTTTTCTTCCTGTTCCAAAATTGTGCTGAACGTCATAATTTCCGCATATAAGGCCCAGGCGTTGAAATGAACGAGGTTGCGGTGATATCACGGGGTCAGGCATTCAGCATTTGTACTCCGAGCGAATGCTTTCAATTCAGCGAACTATCATTTTCTTATTCTTGACCAAGGAAAGGAGACATCGCTTTAATCTACAAGTACGGAGTACAATTGATAATATGTAGAGGGAAGCATTTCTATCCTTCAGTATTGACAGCCGTCACCAGCCGTCAGCACTAGATATCTTATTCCGATGATGTTTAGTACGCGTAGCCTGGAGATTGGCAGTTTCATGTAAACCACTCGAGTGATTATATTCTAGTTTATTTTTGGACCGTTCTTTCGGAATATTCCGACTCTCTCGATGCCACGTCACAGGGCTGTCTGTCTTCGTAGCCTTTGCGGTGAAGAAAAAAGGACTCTCGCCGAAGGCCATGAGGTAGAATTAATCATCTGCCCATCGTGACATTGCCAGTATCTCCTTGCGGCCAATTCGTTGCTTGCTCTTCCAAGGGATGGCTAGGCGGTCACTTGGGCGGGCGCCCTCGATATCTATTCTCTTTCTTCATAATCGAGAGGAATGCAGGTGTTCGGGCGCCTAATAGACCACCAGTCTGCCAAACGAGGCTCCCTCAGAAACCACTCACCTCTCAAGGAGAATCGAAGGCTCCTTATTTGACCCCTCGTGTCTATTTACAACGCCGGCTCCAGACTCAAGGACATGGACTTCTCGTCTCCCCCGAGTAGGACCAGGCCATCTCTCACATACCTCACATGGACCTCGTTGCGCCAGGGATGGTCGGATCGCTGTTTTCCTTCTTCGAACGACAAATGTATCAAGAGACTGCGCTCAAGGCCAAAATCAAAAAGTACCTCGACGACTCCTTTCAGAACTCTATTCATGGAGAGCCTTTGCGACCACCACGACCACTACATACACTGCAGCCAGTATACTCTGGCGTACATCCTAGCAAAATGCCCTTTGCCAACGTTCTGTTCTATGATAGCGTGGTCTGGGAGGATTTCATGGCTTACAACAAGAAACAAGGTTCACTGCGACTTGATCGTATCGGGGCCTGGAAAATTCCCCAGGGCTTTATCGCGGAGCTGTCGTTTCTTAGCCACCATCCACATCTCCCTCAACTTGGCCCTGCATGCATGTCTTGTTTGGTGTGGTTCGCAAGAATACAATGACACAGGTGAAAAGGAGCCACAGGAGCCTAACGTACCTCCAGCGGTATTCATCATCTAATTTCCTCATTCATCCGCTTTCACGAAGTACATGGTCTGGTATTTTATGGCAATCCTTTCCAATTTGCCGCACACTGCTCAGCGAAGGATTCCGAGGCTTGCCCTAGCTTTGTTGTCGACAAGACCAGAATCGACGAGAGGAGAAGACGCGAATACATTGAACAGACTCGCAGATATAATGAATCTGTCAAAATAGAAGCGCCCATATTCCCTTGGCTCCGTGAACTGGACCGCGGAAGATCTACCAAGATTTCGTCGAGTTCAAAGCTAGATGAAGTCCACACCTTTAGTTTCCATCCTATCGTATTTCTAGCACATTGTCCAACTATGAGAAACGCCGGAGGGTGGCTTACCTTTGCAATTTTCTCCCGCACCACCTTGACTTGTCACGCGTACCAGACCTAGTAGTCAAAACAGTGGCTACATTTGCGGAATACGTCCCATCAAAGCTGCAAGCCTCAAAGTCGGGACTGCCGGAAATGGTCTGCCTTCCTCGACCCGAGTATATAACACGCAGCCCTTGCAAGGGTATTGGAGCACCCAAACCACCAGAGGCGGAAGCTCCAGTTTGGGAATCAACTGTAGGGACGAAGCGGCGGCGTATCGGCACCAGTCCTGGACAAGAGCCAAGCCAAGAAGACCAAATTATACTTGTCGCAAGAGCAAGTATGGAGACCGAAATGATTGCCAAGATCACAGTCCGATTTTGTCAACAAGATTTCCGGCCAAGGATGCTACGCGGATGTCCATAAACTTGTGCCAGAGGGCCTGGGTACAAACTGGAAAAAAGATGTTTCCAACGCACTGGGAAAGGGAAATGCTCTATATCGGACCCTTACCATGCATGGACTTGCGAGTAATTGGACATGCGATCTCTAGTGAACTCAATATTCATCTTGGGGAAACTATGGTGACGCTGTGCTGTACCATCGCTCGACTCCTTGGATCTAAGACCGATAACTACCCGAACAGCGCAGAAGAAGCGATTGGCGAGCTCGCAACTCTCAATAGTGACCTCGGAAATATCATCAAGTCTATCTATTTCCTTCGCATGGTATCGGGGTATGACGATACAGTTCAGCGGTTGGTGGACACTCTGGCCACCCACAAGGCCACGATGAAAGAGTACAACACCATGCCTCGATTGGCGGATTTATTGAAGGTGCCGATTGATCTGCCCCAAATTTTGTAGGAACACATCAAGACCATTTACAAGGCCAAGTGAGACTTATGATCTGGCAGTATATCGAGTTACATTTCGAGGATGAGCTGCAAGGGGAAACCGAAGAAAGAAACACTGAGATAGGCAGTTTAATGTAGATTTATTTATTTTATTTTACCAAGCACAACTCTCGGCCAAGAGGTCAGCCAGTTCCTCAAGATGCCTTTTATCAACCTTGTCAAAGCCATTCACCTCAGCACAGTCAATATCAATGATAGCAACCACGCGCCCACCGGAGACAATCGGCACAACAATCTCACTTCGACTCGCACTATCGCAGGCAATGTGACCGGGGAACTTTTCCACATCCGGCACGAGCTGCGTAGTGGCAGTAGAAGCGGCGGTGCCGCACACGCCACGGCCAAAAGCAATGGTTTGGCATGCGACTCTTCCTTGGAAGGGGCCTAGGATGAGCTGTGGTTTAGAGGGAGAAACCGAGGGGTCCAGTGTATAAAATCCTAGACGCTGGCTGTCAGAAGAAAACTAGTTGGCTCAAGAGATTTGGCATACCGGCCCAGTTCACAGCATTGCTGGGAGCGGGAAGCGATTTGTAGGCGTGCCATAGCAAGGATGCGGTATTTGCCAAGTTGCTTATAAGTGTACGGTTAGTTCAACAGCCTCAAAGGTACACTTTGATACTGGAGGGCCGTTCTTCACTTACCACACCTAATTCCAACATACGCACGGCGAAGTTGTTAGCCTTTAGATTAGGGAGTGATGACCGCTTAGACCTACCCAATTTGTTTGGTCGTCCAAGAGGCCGCGTGCTTGAAGAAGGAGCTCCTCGTAGACTTGTTCCTTATTCAAGCCATCGCCAAAGTTTGTTGCATCAGCATGGACCTATGACTTTCGAATTAGTGACCATCAAGACCTGAGATGATGGGCCAACTAACCATTTTGCGGGCGCTCAATTGGCACGGCTAGCCTTGATTGATGACCTGGTATTATCTAGATCACAGACACGGACCTGGTTTGAGTAACTTCACGGCATCAGTGTTGAATCGGTTATTGCAATTGGAACGGAGCATATGGAATTGTCTGTAGCACACTCTTCTGGCCCATCACGTGTGATATGTTGGAAAAGACGTCATTGTCGCTAAACTTTTAGCACGCGAGAATGCAGCATTTCCCCCGGCTTGCAATTTCTCAGTTAGGAAATGGGGCCTGTCCATCTGTCCCATATTCGCTATCGCGGGCCTTTTTCAGGCCTTTTTACAGCACACAGAGCAATTCTAAGCTCCTAAAACGGCATAAGTTAAGGCCCCCCACCTGTGTCCCCCACCCAAAAGAGCTGGCCAGGCCTGCCTAGATTACGCTGGCTGACAAACCGGGCCTAGTCCTGTCAAGAGATTCACTGTACGGAGTATGTGCCTGAAATGGGTTTTTTTTGTCGATAACCATCCATTGCAGGCCAATACAACAAAGACACGACTCGATGCATTGCGCCCTCCGCCCCCGTCTTTTCACCCACTCCCGGGCCAACCTCCTTCCTTCGGGTCATGTTCACAATTTTTGTGCCCTGAACGCTCCGCAGCGCGGACTTTCCAGGCGTTCGGCCACAACCGTAACGAAATCACTCGCCCGTGTGGCCTCGACCGCTGGTCAGATCGAGAAAGTCAACCCGCCGGAAACGACACGGCCCCCTCCGCTCGAGGTCCCCGTACGTGAGCCGGGAACGAACGCCGTGCTATACTACCTGCAAGTCGGAAAAGCATATCTCGGATTCTACAAGACGGGTCTCAAGAACGTCTTCCACAATCGATCTCTCCTGAACGTGCGCATTGCTGGCCTTGCTCAGGATGATGTCCAACCGTCGATTTTCAAGCCATATAACATCCCCCGTGGCTTTTCCCGAGCTGATTGGGTGCTCTTTTGGCGCGTGAGACACGACAATGCACGAATTCCCATTTTTGGCCTTGTGCTATTAATATGCGGCGAGTTTACACCCTTCGTGGCTGTCGCGCTCGAGGGTATCATGCCTTACACCTGTCGACTACCACAGAAGATGGCCGTCACACAGGCACGTTCCGAGGCACGGCGGACCGCCTCCCACACAGATTTCGAAAGAAAATGCCCCGGCGGGCTCGCGGGCGACGATGTCCCTGCTCCGCAAAGAAAACGGGCGGCACAAGCACATATACTGAGGGGACTGGATCTCATTGGCCGTATGTGGGACTATGTAGGGATTGTGCCACCGGGGATGTGGGCAATCAAGGGACGGTTACGAATGGCGTTTCTCGAGGGAGACGATGCATTGCTCCATCGGGATGGCGTGGGTGCCCTCAACGAAGACGAGTTGCGTATTGCCTGTCTGGAGAGAGGAATCGATGTTCTAGGAAGGAAGAAGGAGGATCTGTCAGAGACACTGAAGACATGGGTTCGTCTCACGCAAGATGACGATTCCTTGCGGCGTCAAGGCCGCATTGCCGTCCTTTTGACAACCAGGTAAACCCCCCCGCTAGTCCTTCTCAGCCCATTGCTTCACACTCTTTTGCATACCGTCACGGGATTATAACTGACTAACAGTTGCGGTAGACACGAGAACTGGCCAAAAACTCGCGATTTCAAACTCCCAGACATGACTCTGTAACAGGACACTCATATCATGTACTAATATCAAACACACAAACACACAAACAGACCTCTTTTCTTTGTGGATTTCTTGGGATTCGTCTGTACGGTATAGGAAAAAGAATGGACATGGCAGTTATCTGACTAGGCGGGGAAAGCATCAAAATTAGAAGGCAACAGAATACATAAAGTCGTGGAGGACCACGCTCTCAAGTTGTCAAAAAAGAGCATCAAATAGAAGGTTCTTCACTCCGTAGTCTGTCCCAATTAGCCATCCAATCGGCCGTAGGGTCCTAGCACCGGGCCGCCGTGGTTTTTGATAAAAAGTGTGGTACTGGACGGGAGCTCGGAGGAACGGCCAATGCCTCAAAACACCCGTCTCCGTCCCCTAGCATCTTGATCTGCCCAAAGGTTGAGAAAACCAATGAAACCGTAACGTCACCGTGGCTGGTGGACTCCCGAGGCTGGCTACGATAGTTGTCCAATAGCGACGAGCCTATCGGATCTCTCAAGGAAACCTTAATGGGGGGTTCGAATCTCGGCTGCTGCAATGTCGGCCAACGCTTCTACCCGCTATTTGAATAAGATTGTCATGTGCATTGCCATTTCTCTGGGTTGGATGTGGGGTAGGTTGCAAATCTAAGATCCACCAGTACGGAGTAGTTGTGGTGATGTACATACAAGTTTTGGAAGATGACAATGAAATGGGTGAGGAAATGCAGCCAAAAAGTGGCCGAGGCTCTCACATGCAAGAATTGGCAGGGGAAAAAAAAATATGGGGAAAGCGCTAACACAGGGCATCAGCGTCATGGTTCCCTAGTGTCTTAAATATGTGCTTCCTCGGATTGCAAGATTCCTTCGTTTCCATTTTTCTTTTCTTCTCATCAGCTTCATAAAAGTCAGCCTCGAGCCCTAAAATCTCTGTGCTTCTTTTCTTCTTTCTCTAGCCTCCTACGATACAATACCAATCCGGTTCCGATATCATTCAGCTCGCCAAAATGTCTCTCGCTAATGGTATGCAAGCCCTTCGTAGTCAATCCACTTTGGCGCGTGCAAAAACACATTCAATGTGCTCGCCCCTTCCTGTCAAGATTTTTGTCCCTCAATGAAGTGATGGGGGCGCAGGTTTCGGGGTGCGCGCCCCAAGTGGTTACTCAGCTGACACTGTATCATCGTATGCGCCAGACAAGTTCCCCTCCTCGGCCGCTTTCGACGCCATCAACTCCGTCCTCAGCTCTTCGGACGCCGAGCGCAAAAACGCCATCAAGCAAGGCAATGCAATCTTCGCCTTCACCTTGAAGAACGCCGCCGGCGAGACCGAGAGCTGGAACATCGACCTCAAGAACGAGGGCAAGGTCAACAAGGGCCTTGGTGACAAGCCCACTGGTAAGCAGAACAACTGAATTAGGAAGAGGGGCGCATCCCCGTACTGTAACATCATGCTGACCACCGTCATCCTCTTTGTACAGTGACCCTCTCGCTTTCCGAGAGCGACTTTGGCAGCCTCATCTCTGGCAAGGCCAATGCCCAGAAGCTCTTCATGTCGGGCAAGCTCAAGATTAAGGGCGACATCATGAAGGCCACCAAGATGGAGCCTATCCTCAAGAAGGCTCAGGCCAAAGCCAAGTTGTAAATGGGGCCGAGTCCTATTTTATTTTGCGAAAACCGGTTGTGCATCAGCAAAGGCAAGTGGAGACCTGGTTCATGGAGTCGTCCAGTCGCTGTAGGCACGGAGACGCAAGGATGAGATGATGATATGATAAGTTCGGATGGCAGGATGGCAGGGTGTTTTAGGGATGTGGTAGGGGAGGTAATAATTGCTTCGGTTGAGACCATACACCGACCTTCCCTTGGCATTGTGAGCTTTGAAAATTTGCTCCGTCATGCTGCAGACAATTGTAGACGAATATAATGTTCATTTTTCTTCTTTACCATCTCACCTTTGGCTCCTTTCCTAATACGGAGTATATAGAGTATTGATATTACGTGGCCTGTGATTTTGGTTGTCCGTGTAGTGGGAGAATTCCGCTGTTCCAGACGAGCAAGAACGGGGCAGGACGCCTAATTACTCCGTATTTGCGAATGAATGGTTTTGCCCCATAGAAGCTCGAAACCTCTTTCCGCTACTATCATGCAATCAGGTTTTCCCACTTGGTCAGGGGCAACTCTCTGGGCTCCGTATTAGTTCCTTGAGCCCATCTGGAAGATTCGAATGGGATGCGCTGCGTGCCTTGTTCACCACGTGAGAGGCAAGGTTCCTTGCATGAACCAGCTTGTGCAGACACCAACCGCCTCTTAGCCTACGTACTGACATGCTGATTTACGGAGTACATACTCCGTACGGAGTACTCCGTACATAGCATTCATTTTCCAAATCCGTTCTGATGAGCATCCCCACACCTGCCAGTCACTGGCAATACCTTTGGGGCTTGTGTGCGCTTTTGTACGGAGAGCATTAACTCCAAAATCGAGCCACCTGAGGCTCAAAAGCTCTCGTAGCATTCCAACGGGGTACAAGTATGAAGTAATACGGAGTAGCTATCCAGCACTCCGCAAATATTTATTAGTATCCGCCTTGTAGGAAAGACGGGGCGGCTGGTGCGTAATTTCCTTAGCTCCAAAACTTTTCCATCCATTCCACCATCTCGCACTTGACTTCGTATCAATTTCCAACAAGGCTGGACAAGGGAGGAATTGAACGAAATCCTTGCGGGAAGCCTGGCCAGCCCTCCTACAAGTACGAAGCAGGTAATACAATACAAGTACGTGGTACTCCGTAAGATGGGCCTCCCACTCGCCTAACAAAAACCCACATTGCCATTTTTTTTTTGGCTCTGTACTCTCCGTAAATAGCGTGACTTCACCCACTGTACCATCGGGTTCACTGTACCCAAGGCCGCTAGTGCTTTTGGGCCACTGTCCACTCCCCACAAACCTCTCTTAAACTACTCCGTAGTTTACATAGAACTGGGTATCCGTGCAACACGAGGTGACAGGCCCCATCGCAAAGCGAGGATGATGGGGAAAGGCCTCTAGTACGGAGTACATATTATTACTCCGTAATATTGGACAGACAGGGCATTGAAGCCAGGGCAGTGAGGGCGCCGTCCAGGTGCTAATGGGGCTGGCAAACGGTGCTAATTTAGCAATTTCATCAGTGACATTTGCCCTAGAACGTGCATAGCCCCGCCTGTCGACTTTACGGAGTAGGGTAATAGCCCCTTTTTCTTTGATCTGATCCAACCGCCCATTGAACCCCCCGCGCCGACGCTCGGTCTTTGAGGACCCAACAAGACCATCAGTGTACCCTACGGGATCCTACCCATACAGCACAGTACGGAGTATCAGTACGGAGTATTCGGCAGTGGATGGATAAGCTATTGTTTTAGCGACACAGCATATCCGTCGAATGATGCTATGGATGGACAAACAGACCGAGTCTGGTCGCTGTTCTCGAAGCCTAACCCGTTAAAATTCGTACGGGAGGCTGTTGGCGGCGTAGCGTAGGGAGCCGGAAGGGGGCACGAGACCATCAAGACAACATCAAGCACACGCGAGCGCTGGCCTGTCTCACTTGTGAATCGCCTGCCATCTGCCCGTCGCTCGTTCACGTCCATACAGAGTAGTCGTGTTACAACCTTAAAGATAGCAACGGCGGGAAGAAAACTCGGGAAATACGGAGTAGCTTGACAGCCAGCCCCCCTTGCACTAGCCAATTGTCGAAGCAAGCAGCCCCTTCTACAATTTGCAGTTGCCCGTGCCCGGATACGTGGATGGATGGACAACGCGGAAGGAAGTCGAGAGACCCTGGCGATGGGTAAGCTGAAAGGCATGGACAGACATTTACTACGGAGTAATAGAGGGAAAGAACTAAGAATAAGAATACTACTACCCCTGGTCAGTGACGCCAACGGCTCTGCGGTGCACCAATAATAACAGCGACGACGCACAAAACGCTTAAGACAGATCCACGTCTCGAGTCTATCAGCCATTCTAGTTCTAGTATCAACTGGATCTTCATTCCATGCCAATTTGGTGGCCTTCATTCGCTTTTCTTTTGTTGTTTACCTTCTTTTCTTTTTTTCCCCTGTTTCCGCTCGTTTATAATCCTTGGGACATTTTTAATTCTACCCGTTAGACGGCCCGTTAGACGACCCTTTTGACGAAACCCGGGTTCCTTTACGAACATCCCGCACTCTGAAAACGGCCTAATCCGTGAGCCCATGTTTCTAATCTTACCCTGAAAAAGCCTGGACCGAAGACAGGTTTTTTCCTCCTCTTTCTCGTTCAGAGTCACCCCCTTCTATCGCCACCCCGCAAGGAGGGGAACAAATAAAGAGACGAAAGAGACGAGACGGCGACCCAAAGAAAAGAAAAAACCCTTCTTAGCTGGAAGTTGCGGAACGAGGCCAATTGACTGACCAAATCAATCGCCCTCTCCACTCCCCCCTTCTCCTCCCCCCCATGCTCAAGGGGGATTCCCACAAAAAGAACTGTGCCCGACCAGGCCAGCCCAGGTCCGAAGAAAATAATAGTCGATAATAGCACTTAATATTAAAACACTTAGGGTACTCCACTGGCCTCGACCCCTCGCGATCCCTTGCCTCCGCTACAAGATCAATCCCCTCCCCTGGTACGAGCTACTCGCAAACCCCTTTCCTCTCCCTTTGAGAATCATCTTGCCGTCTTTTGTCTCGCAGCCCGCCGTCAACGATCGATACCTGCGACTAAATCATCACGCGACATGTCGGGGCCTCTGACGAAGCGTCAGCAGGCGCGGAACGAAAAGGCGTTACAGGATCTCATCCAAAATGTTCCAGGAAATAATCAATGTGCAGATTGCGGTGCACACAGCCCAGGTATGCCGCGACAGGTCCACCAATAACCCCCTCGCCGCACCTTCACACTCTTTGGCTGCCATGGTATAGCCTGGTTTTCTTTGCCATTATACAGTATCGGACTGTTCTATAATATCTCGCTAACAATTGGTTCCTGTTGAATAGCTTGGGCATCATGGAGTGTAAGCCGGATCCCTACCATTCTTCCACCGACTCTTGAGTCTCTTCGCCGAAGATGCCATCACTTGGCCGCCTTGTCCCCGCCATCGATCGACCCGAACCTGCCCGTCCTTGGCACCTAGGCTACGCTGACAAATATTGGTATTACTAGTTGGGCATCTTTCTTTGCATGCGATGCGCCGCCATTCACCGAAAGCTGGGGACGCACATTTCAAAAGTCAAATCTCTCAGCATGGACAGCTGGTCCAACGAGCAAGTTGAGGTATGCGGGCTCGACCCCCTTGTGCCATCGATTGATGCTCGTGTTGGTGGACCGAACCCACGGCTAATACTCTCCTTTCTTTCTCGCAGAACATGAGAAAAGTTGGCAACGCTCTCTCGAACAAGATATATAACCCCCAGAACAAAAAGGCTGCCATTCCTATTGATGCAGACGAAGCAGATTCCGTAATGGAAAGGTTCATCCGCCAAAAATATATGAACAACCATGCCGGGCCGAACGGCCTAAGGAGACACGATACGGCACCCTCGGGACGAGGCCGCATAGACGATAACGATGGTGCCCCCCCTCCGCCTCCGAAGACCCCCGGGAAGTTTGGCTTCCGCTCTGCGTCCTCCATATTTCCGCTATCCTCGAAGGCCAAAAAGCAGGCCTCGGGCCACGATGTTGACCCTGCCGGTCTACCCCGGACCTCATCGCCGCGCCTAGCCAACAAGGCCTCGAAAGTTTTTGGAGCCAGTTTGGACTATGGTCGGGAAGACACGGAAATGAAACTTGCCAGGCTACGGGACATGGGATTCGCTGATAACCAACGCAATGCGGTCGTTTTGAAGGGTGTTAACGGCGACCTTGAGCAGGCCATTGAAGCGCTCGTCCGCCTCGGCGAAGGCGACATGCGGGCACAGGCCTCGCTCGTCCCGCCCAAAGGGCGCACCCTTCGAACCTCTCGCTCTCTGACACCGCTCACTCCTAACTCGTCAGCTAGCTTCGGATCCAGTATTGGCGGGCTGCAACCGGACCGCCCTACGGAGATTCCCCCGACGCCGTCGAGCGTTCATAGTAACAACCCGTTTGATTTGGGACCCGCCCCGCCACAGTCGTCGCAGTCCACTGGAACCTTGCGGAACCAGAATCCCTACTTTACGCCGGCTCCGAACCCATTTGGTCTCACACAGCAAAGCGACATTCATGAAGCATTTGGCAACATGTCACTAGCTCCACCGGCGCAACCGCTTTTCCCGAACCATACGGGCGGCGCACCCAATCAATTGCCTGCTCAACCGAACCAATGGCAACCGGGAAGCCAGCAGCAGTTTCAACTTCAGCTTCAGCAGCAGCAGCAACAGCAACAGCACCAACAACAACAGCAACAGCACCACCAACAACAGCTCGTGCAACAGTCGTACATGGCGGCGCCCGCACCCTACAACCCAGCCCTCGGGTACGTGCAGTCTGCGTCCCCAATTTCGCAGTCGACTCCGTCATCCCCGCAGGTGGTGTGGCCCGAAGCGAACCACAATCCATTCTTTTCTCAGCCACCACGGGCCCAAACTCTACCCCCACCACAAACCGCTCAACAGTCCCTGACGGTCAACACAACACCCCTGGCGGTGCCCGGCGCGTACGGAAACAACCCTTTCGCACGGTCGCCCACTCGCATCGGTTCGCCCCTGAGCCAAATACCCGAACAGGCGCAGCCCAACTTCTTCAACACCCAAGCCTCTCAGATGTCGCACCAAGTGCAGTACCCGCCTCAGCCCCGACAGCAAGCGCAGCCCCTTCCTCAATCCGCCGCTACGAACCCATTCTTCGTGCCCGTACAACAACCTGCGCCACAAGCCATGTACCAAACCCAGCGTCCTGATAAGGCATCAATCATGGCGCTGTATAATTATCCCCAGCTCGCTCCCCAAGCAGTACTCGCTCCCCAAGCAGTACCCGCTCCCGAACTGCAGACTTCAAATTTTGTGAACACCACTCAAACTTACGGGCAAACCCAGCCTCCACAACAGCAACCGTTGCCGGCCATGTCAAGCTCGTTGTCGGGAGCGAACAATCCATTTTTCACCAATGGCAAGGCTGCAGCACCACCTACCGTGTCCCCTATTGATGGTTTTTCAGTAACTCGACCAACGCAGTCTGGCCATGCGAGCCGTGAAAGCGTAGCGCTAGGAATGGAGATGGCGTGGGCCAATGGGAGGCATAGCCCCGACGCCTTTGCTAGCCTCAGCGCGAGACAGTAAGACGGAATCATTGGCTGTCTATGGAGAGAATAAAAAATTCGGAGTGTCACGGCGTTTGGACTGGGAATTGAAATCGCATCGCTTTTTTTCACGGATATACTCCGTACATATGTGCGCATTGGGTGCATTGGAGGCCACAGAGGGGTTGCTTAATGTGTAAAATACCATGTCTAGTGTGGCGTTTCGAGCATCGGTTGCATTGCATAATTTCTTCTTGGGTATATCCAACGATTCCCTGTTTATTTTCTTTGTGCATTGAAGTTGGGTCCTCGCTGCCTTGATTGTAATCACCTCTTCCCATCATCATCCCATTACGAGTATAATAAGAAATAACCTTGAGTACTGTGAATCTGTGAATAGTGTCATATGTTTAGTGCTCGTCCACTGTATTGTGCTTTCGGAACGAAAGTGTGTTTTGTTGGTCCCATAAAAACTCCCCCGCGACGAATTAGGAAATTCTTAAAGTCACGTGCACTTTTTTGCGGTGGAGCTTGTTTGCCGACATTTGGCCGTGGACTTGTTTTTACCATTGATATTCTACTCAACTAACAAGTCTCTACGTATCAAACAGATAACAGTGGGTCGCGATTGATCCCATATACACCACAACGAAAAACTGGAGACTCATGCGCCTTGTCCAATAGAATAACGTTATTTGCCAGATCCACTAAATACCTAGAATAGTTTAGTTTACGAGAAAAGGAGCACAGACCATCGAGTTATCAGCCACCAGCCACCAGCCACCTACGACCTTAGCCACATGCCTCCAGGCACTGCATTTTCGCAAGTCCGTCGAGTTCTGTCCGCTAACCTCTTCAACTCTTCGAGCCGCCTTACGAGCCTCTCGTCTGGCGTATCATCGAGGAAGCCCTTGTCTCTAACTTGATGCTATAGTTAATATGCAATCCGTTCTTTTGCATCGGGATTGTTGTACGTACAGGCTCGTGAAGTCGCACTTGTTCGCGGTAGCCGGGATATCGGTCGTCTATTACGACGTCGGTAGCCGCAAACTCGGCGCCGTTTACAACCTTTAGACCA